>CABHPR010155749.1:0-23718 GCA_902168415.1 Peromyscus melanophrys | reverse complement strand
TGTGTGTGTGTGTGTGTGTGTGTGTGTGTGTGTGTGTGTGTGTGTGTGTGTGTGTGTGTGTGTGTGTGAAATGCAGGGCGTGGCAGGGAGGGGCCACGTGGAGCAAGCTAGTGGAGGACGTTAGGTAGGAGGATGTGCTGTGCTTTGCTATATAATATAATAAATATAATATAATATAATATAATATAATTAATAGTATAGTGTAATATAATATAATATAGAGTAAATATAATATAATAAATACAACATAATATAAATGTCTTCAAATATGCCCTGGCTGTGGTATGGAGAATGTCTTATAGGACCAGAGATAAAGGTCATGAAAGGATATGTGGGCATGTTCTCATTCCCTTAAATTTCATGTATTGAAATGCAATCCTTGGCGGGATTAGGGGGTGGAGCTTCTAGGAGGAAGAGATTGAGCCATGATGGTGAGGCCTTCGGGAACAAGGTTCATGGATCTTTAACAAAGAGGCCTAAGAGAGCTCGATTTAGTCTTCTGTCATGTGAGGCAAGAAGCCACTGTCTGTGCAGCAGAGGACTCCTCAGCTGACGCTAGGAACGTGGACCTTCGCCTTGGCCTTCCTTCCCATCCCCTAGGACTTTGGGCCATAGACTTCCGCTGTTTGTAAATTATCCATTCTAAGGTGATCAAGACCGGAAGCGACAGCAGGGCCACAGCAAGGAGCCCGTGACTCCGCATCTGGTGATGGCAGAGACAGAAGCAGATTGGATAGAAACATCTAGAGACAGAACCAGTGGCCTCTGTTGGCAGTGCGTTCAAGGCCATCTCATGCCAATCCTGTTCTCTCACTCTACCATGGTGTACGGGTGGGGACCTCCAGCGAGCCTCCAGGCCACAGGTCTCCATCTTGGAGAGTGGTTGTTGAGAGCCTACAGTTTGGGGCCTAAATGAAGGTAGTTGGTACCATGAGTAATCCTGGTAGACAGAGCCTAAAGCAAGATTTTAGAGTGACAATCATCTGGATACAAGGGCTCCCCAGAGGACAGAAGCCTCTGTGTGAGCAGTGGCTAAACCTTCCCTGATGGTGCATTAACTCAAGTCTTTCGAAAGATGCGTAGAGATAGAGATAATCAGGCAGTGATATAACGGCTCTTGCTAAGCATTAGGGACTCGATGACGAGACAAGAGAAGCCCTGCTGCTGATTAATCCCGGATTGAGAGTGATGTGTGCCATCGGACAGCTTCCTTGGCAGCATAAGGAATCAAATTGCTTACAACTAGAGGTCTGGGGACAAGATTTTTGTGTCTGAGGCAGTGTTTTTCTACCTAAACCCGAGCAGTCTTGGAACTTGCTATGTAGACGAGGCTGGCCTTGAACTCAGAGATCCACCTACCTGCTTCTGCTTCATAAGTGCTGGGATTAAAGGTGCACACATCACACCCAGCCAGGCCACATTTTTAACGTAATGACTAGGGAAGTGACAAGAGATGGGATTAGGAGGAGTCCACCACAATAGAGACTGGATATTATTATTATTTTAACCATATGGGTGTTTTGCCTGCATGTATGACTGCATCACTTACATGCAGCACCCATGAGGCCAGAAGAGGACATCAGCTCTCTTGGAACTGGGGTTACAGATGGCTGTGATCTGCCATGTGAGCACTGGGATTCTAACCAGGGTCCTCTGAATCAGAAGTCAGTGCTCTTAACTGCTGAACGTCTCTCTAGCTCTTGTATAGCAGTTCTTACTAGTGAGAAACAGGGAGGTGTTATTATTATTAAAATGAGAGGAAATGTCAGTGTAGCAGCAGAAGAAAGTCCTTACCTATAGAGAAGCTTAGAGAAGCTAATAGAACCATCTATTAGGGCAAGATGGCGAGGAGCTGACAAGGGTCTGACTCAATTTATACATTAAATACAAGGAGCAGATGATCACAAGATTAAAAGCCATAGCATGTTCTCTGATTTTACCCCCTCAGCCAGATTTCATGCTTTGAATTTACAGACTAAAGGTGAAGTTGGGTCCTTGGAAGAAAGCTAAGAAAATTGTCAGTCCCGATCTTTCCCCCCAAAAGGAATCTTCAGCCATTTACCTTGTGGAAGGTAACGTACTAGAAATCCAGATTATCGCTGCACACTGGATCCAAACTGTAGCCAGAATCCAGTGCGCCACCATAGTCTCCCCTTTAAGTCAGAAAATAAATGGTCTTGCTTCAGGACCATTTTGGTTCATAGTGGCCCAAGAGGTTCCATGAAGCCATCTTGACTCTGAATGTAGAGTTAGAATGGAGGGACCTGGTCATAAAGAGCCATTATAGTATCAGGCTAGGTGGTAGCCTGTGAAACCCTCTTCCTCTCCCTAGGTCCAAGAGTAAATTGTGATATTTAATGTAGTAAGGATGTCAGTTTATTATATTAGTTTTGGAGCTAAGGATAGAATATAGTACCATGTACATGCTAAGCACAGAGCTATCCATGCCGGCCCCAAGAACAGCATATTTTAGTGTTCTTTAAAGATGTAAAGAATGAGGGAGGTCATGCTATTCCCAACACATTCTTATGCAATGGATGTCTTGGCCTTAAAAGTTTTAGAATCCTGTCTGATGACAGTGGATTCCCACAACTTGTAAAATTACATTTATTTGTATGTGTGTGGGGGAAGTGTGTGTGTATGACATGTCATGACAGCATGCATGTGTCCGGACACGTGGACATTGGAGGACAACTGTGGGAGTCAGTTCTTTCTTTCCACTAGGTGGGTACCAGGATGGAACTCAGGTGACCAGTCTTGGCCTTTGATCTCTAAGCCATCTCACCAGCCTGGACTCGCACAATTTTGACCAAGAATTAGCCTCCAGCGAATGCCTCTTCTAGGTGTAAGATCTCTGTTAGAACACCATCAGCATGGTTCGTATATAAGGAGAATGGCCACTGACTGTGCACTTAGGAGGGGCAGGAAACTGCATCCAGGAATGCTCTCCTCAGGACCAGTGTTCAGCTCTCCCACTACATTCTGAAAGAGCCAACACTGCATAGAACCTCTGAAGAATCATACTGGGACACCACATCCAAGGCATGAAGATAACCAGACCAGATGGGAAGTCATGGCCGATTACATGGGAGGCCACAGTAAAAAACATGCATCCTCCAGAGCAGGAAGGAAGCCGGGCTGCACCAGACGCCAGTCACGGCAGTAGAGCAATGGCCCAGGACCCTTCCGGGAAAGAGTACCATCCTGCTTCTGCTGTCAAGAACAAATGACGCACAGTTGGTGGCCCAGGCTTCTGTAATCCTGCTCCTTGGGAGGCTGAGACAGAAGGGGCCGATTACAAATTTAAGCTCTGCCTGGGCTACAATGTGAGTTCAAGGGCAGCCGGTCCTGAAATTTTCAAAAGGTCCTGGGGCTGGGATATTGCTCAGTGGTAGAGTGCTTGCCTAGCACAAACAAGGAAGGGCCTGGTTCAATTTCCAGGTGGAGTCCCCTGTGTACTAGGGTAGTCAATAGAGAAGGAATACTTCAGTAGCAGGACTAAGCCTAGTGGAGCCCACAGCAGGTGCCCAGAGGGGACCCGAGAGCTGCTGTGCAGTGACCCTGGAGCACTGCTCTCTCTGCTGGTGAGCCTTGTCCCAGCACCAGGAGCCTTTGTCTGTCCTAGCATTTTCTCTCGGGTATTCACAGATCCAGAGAAAGCACTTAAGGGTGGTACCTGGGACCACCCTGGAGGAGCCACATCTGCACGTGCCCAAGATGATTTGATCTTGGAGCTGGAGCCTGAACCAGATGCTGAGATTGGATGAGACTCCAGGTGCAGAACAATAGTGAGTTTCACGTGTCACGAGGCGCAATGATTGATTTTTAGGTGTTACTTTACCTGACCAGAAGATGCCCAGCTGGCTGGTAAAATAAGTCTAGGTGAGTCTGTGAACGTTTCACACAGACATCAGAACCAGACAACTGAGCAGAATGGACTGTCTTCAGAATGTGGGTGGGTACCCTCCAATCAGTGGAAGGCCCTGTAATAACAGGGTGGATGAAATGAATTTCTTCTTCTGGCACTGACACACTCCAGTCCTGAAGCTTCTTGTGGGACTGATCACATCTTTTGGGGAGTTGTGTGTGAGTTCAGGAGTTTTCAGGACTAAGGATGCTCATTTGGGAGAGACAGCCTAAGTTTTTAAAGCCTTGGATCTGGGTGAAAGGCAGGTAGAGGGCTGAGCCTAAGCTACTCAGTTATCTAGAGAGCTAGTGGGAAAGTCAGGAATGTGGTGCTACAGAAGCTGGGGGGGGGGTCAGGGAGGGATGAGTCAAAGGAGCTGGAGAGGTCTTCAGTTGGTCTAAGCAACCTGACACTAGAAAGCCACTGGTGATCCATCAACACCAGTGTTGGGGCAGCACCGGGCATGAAAACCAGGGTGGAGACTGCAGGGCAGCCAGGAGACAGAATAGAGGGAAGAATTCAGTGTGGTGTGGCCTTGGAGGACACAGACAACTGCCTCACTCTCAGAAGCAGGGCCAGATGCAGCCAGATGTGTGCCTATGGGCAAAAAAATAAGGCCTTTTGCTGAATGAGGGAGGGAGGGAGCGAGCGAACACTGCGGTTCCTGCTGACCCTGGTGGTCTCTGTCCCCAAGATCAATCAACAAGCTCCTCTATGGCCCTGACTTCTTCCCTTGAACTTCCTGTGGCTTGTGTGGTCTTCTAGGCTGGTCTGCATAAGAGGAGTGTGAGCCCCAGGAGGCCGGCCGTGTTCTGGACTGTTCTAGCAAATACTCACCAATGGCGGACCATGTCAGCCTCATCTAACAAACCAGAAACACTGAAGCTACCCAGTGTTTAAATAAATCCCTTGCTCAAATCTCTTCCCCCTGCCCTCCACCCCTTCCTTAGAAGGCTCCCAGGAAGGAGAAAGTTCTCCCAAGCACTCTAAGGGCAGGTGAGAGGTGGACCCAGAACTCATGCAGAAGTAAATCTAATCTACAAGTCAAATAGGTAGTGGCTTTGGGAGGGTAGGAACTTAATCTGACTGTGGTGTTTTGGCATCAGGGCCTCTGGGAGGTGATCAGGATTAGATAAGGTCACGGGGCAAAGCTGTGTCCTGAGACCTTCATAGGAAGAGGGAACAGGGCCAGAGGAAACACACAAGCTTGCTCCTTATCTCAACAGGTGATGATGCTCTGTGCTGCCTTGGGACTCTGCCAGTGGGAAACCATTATCAAATGTTACCTCTTGACCTTACGTCTTTTGAACCGTGGGCCAGAATAAGCAATACTTTATGAAGTTACCTGCATTTACAAGAGCAATGAAAATTGGCTTGGCAGATCCAATAAGGGGGTGGGGGCATGGACGAGGACTTTGGAAAGCTTTCTGGTGAGCAAAAATGGTCCTTATTTGGTGCACAGTTTGGATGCTTTTCCAACCTTAGTGGGGGGTATCTGTCTCCCTATTGAGATGGAATATGCCTCTCTCACCCCAGCTGTGACACCCTTGCCTCCATGCAGGCCCAGACAGGCTCCACATGGCTGTCCCAGTTGTGAGGATAGGGCGCATGTACTCTGTCCCTGCCCTCACAGCCGCTGGTAGGGCTGGCAGCAGAGGGTGGGGGTGGGGGTGGGTGGCCAAGAGGTAGGTTGTTGGGGGAAATGAGCACCCACTGTAGCATGGACAGGGTTTGTGCTCTCCAGTCCTGTTATCAGGGTGAGGCGGCTGTTCCTCCTCGGCACTGCCAGACCTGGGCACCCTTGGGCAGGGAGGAGGCTGGGGACTAAAGAATTGATTAGCATTCCCTTGGGGAGATGCAGGCCTCCACCAGCATTGCATTTACTGGTGATCTCTGTGGCCATGGTCCCCCACAACTGTGTCTCAGGAGCACCAGGCTACCGCCACAGCAGGGAAGGACACCACCCCCTCCATCAATCAGTCCCAGAGGACTGGCTTTTGTCTTTGACTTGCCAGAGAGCTTACAACTGTGATGGAAAAACATTTTATTACACATGTTCAACTTGCTTCCAATGAACGAAATGATGAATTTTTCACATATGATGGCATCCAACGTTGGTCATCTATTCTTTTGTATTCTTCCATAACCAGCACCCAAAAGTAAAACCCAACCCAACCCAGGGGCACAGTACTGAGTGTAAGTTAACTAGTGGGAAATATATACATCTGACTTTCAAACGAAGAAAAGAGCAGAGGTGAGGTTGCTACCCAGGCTCCTTTGCTGCGTTCTGACCAATCCGGCCACAGACAACTGCGAGCTCTTTGTCCTGCACCAGTACGAATAGCACCATAAGGTTGTGAGACAGACGCTCGTGACACGTCTGTGCAACCACAAGGGTACAGTACTCGAGGGACAGTGTGGGTTTAACCCAGAAACATCACCGGTGTGATCCCAGAGCTTTGATGGCTCTGGACAAAACAGAAAGTGTCATGGTGGAGTTCAAAGTGACGAGGCCAGCATTTGCTCAGAAAGCGCGTGCGCGTGGGGGAAGCGCTGTGGGGCTCCACAGTAATGGTGTGGGGCTTCTTCAGGGGACAGATGGCAGTGGGGGCACGAGGGATGGTGCACACCTATGGGGACGTGCTCACACTTGCTCCGCCTTGGCGGGCCTCTGCAGACCCACAAGGAGGACTCTGTGGCTTCCTGAGCTGACTATGCTGGCACTCTCATTGTTTTCTGGCTCTAAAATATCAATGTCTTTGGGTAAATTAACAAGATGTTGGGCTGAGGGAAAACGGACAGCACCTTCCCCTCCAGCTCACCAAAGCTCCCTGGAATCTGTGGGGTTTGGAAACAGGTTGGGGAGTCTGCTGGTGATCAGAGTGAGCTGGGGGGAGCAGTGTTTAGCACAGCATTGGGGTGATGACCACTGGGTTACTTCATCCTGACATTCTCTCAGAGCACCTAAGGAGGTTTCTCAACACTCCTTTTCAATTCAAGTGGAACCAAATGAATTCCCTGCCACCCCTACCACGTCTCTGTGATGGGCTAGTAAAAATTAAAAACCAAAACCAAAAAAAAACAACAACAACAAAAAAAAAAAACCACAAAAAAACCACCCAAACAACAAAACAAAACTAAACTAGAAACAGCACCAATAAATCAAAAAGTACTTAAGAGATGATCCCATGGAAACTAGCCCAAGAGCTTCTATCTGACACCAGGAGAAGATTGGCCTCAAGGCAGTTCCAGACATAAGCACCCACGAAAACCCACCAAGATGTGAAGCAAAGGCAGCCACCAGCAGCAGCCAGGAGACTGTCAGCTAGTCACTTCTCTGGGCTTCTGGAGATAGAAAAGTTCTGTGGTGAGGGTGAAGGCATGGGGATGGAAGAGAGGGCCTTCTCCATTTTTCCATGTCACATCAGGATGGGTCAGTGATGACAGCTGTGAACAATGAAGGTACCAACCATGAGATCTTGGTTAGAGGAAGGCTTGATGGACGTGCAGCAATTTCAGCCGGGTGGTGTTCCTCCACAAGTCCTGGCACACCTTCCTTGTGCCCAAATACTGAAATCAGCCCTCATGCTGCAGAAGCCAGGACTGACTGATGTGTGTTCTCAGATGTCCTGAACATCATCCTAACCTCAGAAGGAAGGCCAACGTCAATGGATAGCTACTTGGCCACGATGCAGCATGTATATAATGTGCAAGGCCTTATGGAGTGCTGGCCAGAGTGGATATGCCTGGAGGCAGAGTGGGAGCTGGCACACCCCTGAGGAAGCTGAGGGCACCTTTATGTCAGGAAGCAACCCTGTGCACCATGTGCGCATGTCCCATTCATAGCACCTTGAGGAAAGGCTCCCTTGTTTTCCTGTGGGGTACGCCGCTGAGCTTGGAAAAGTGGATGCCTTCCCCAATCCAGCTCTTCAAGGATGCTCCCCACACAGGTGGGGTGCAGAGCTTACGTGGTACTGGCATTTGTGTTGGTCTATTCAGATTTAAACTGTCAGGGGCAAGATTTCTAAGGCAAGGCCCAGGATTTTGAGACTATGTTTTTGAGATGGACAGAGGCCAAGTCTTGACCCTTGTGACCGGGCAGCATAGCCCTTTTCCAGAGAAGCCATAGCAGAGGCTGGTCAACCAGGGCATTGCTGGCCTTCGGGATAGAGCCTCTGCTAATGTGATATCTCATTTCCAGGATATTTCCACAAAGCTACATCGAGCCCGAGGAATTCAAATGTCAACAGAAAGCCAGGACAGAAGCACTAAACACTCTTGCTTAAGTTCTCTCTCTCTCTCTCTCTCTCTCTCTCTCTCTCTCTCTCTCTCTCTCTCTCTCTCTCAACTGCCAGAGGTGCCCCTTTTGAGGTACATAGGATCTTGGAAGTTAAAATTACTTTGTGACTCCTGTGTAGTTTTTCCTTAGCAAGCCAGCCAGTGGCCATTAAACATATATTAGTTCAAAGGACGAATGGTAATGTCAGCTCTGCTCTCTAGCTCCAGGCAACTGGATTTCTTGAGGCAGCCTTATTGCGGGAGCAGAGGAGTGCTTTGGGGGTCCTGGCTGCAGGGCTGGTGTGCTTTTTGGGTAGGGTGAGGGCTCTCCACTCACTAACTGCCAGACCTCAGATCTTGAGTCAGAGCGTTGAGCAAGCACTGTGCTGTAGGTCAAGAGCTTGGCGGAGAGGGCGGCTGGCGCATCTTATTTGCGTAAAAGTCCCTACAGGTCTGGCAGCAGCGTTGGTACCACCGCATGTCCTGGCAGAGGTTCTTCTCTCGGATGACCCGGCAGTACACCGTCCACTGGTCCCGTGTGCATTTGTAGGTCAGAGCAGCTAAGGGGACAGTGGAAAGGACACATGAGTGCTCCCAGGGTAAAGCCTTGGTTAAACACACAGAAGCAGCCCATGGTCATATCGGTTTCTCTTACCTTCAAGTACACATTAGCCTTGTATAAATTCAGGGACATCTAGGGCTATAGAGATGCTACTTCCTCCTACAGATCCATCTCTGCGTCTAAGCCCTGACGGAGCTACTCTTGCTGCATTTTCAGAGCAGGAGACACTAGACAGCTTGCTCCTGAGCTTGGAGGAACTGGTCGGTGATCGACCATACTGCTTCTGTTGGCATTTATAAAGCACAGTGACATGGAGCAGTGGAGTGGACAATAAAGGATCCACAAAAGCATGAAGTCGAAGGATAAACAGATGGCTCACATTTCTTTCAGCGTCTTAGTCCTCTAGAGAGAAAGCCTTACACATAGGAGGTCCCTGAAGACACCAAGTAGACATGGGTGTCACCTCTACAAGCTCAGCGGCTCCCCCCACTGAGGTGGAAAGCTGCTTAGAGAACCTTCCACGGCAGGTGACAGGCTCCAGGTAGTGTGGTGGTGAATGCTGTTGACCTAAGAGGAGTTTGGATCATTCAGGAGACAAGCCTCTGGGCATGTCCGTCAGGAATTACCTAGAGTGGGTTAACTGAGGTTGGAAGACCCATCTGGAGAGTGGGTGGGACCGCTCTGTAGCCTGGGGGCTTGAAATGAATAAAAAGGAGGAAGGTGAGCACAGGTGCTCATCTCGCTGCTTCCTGACTGCGGACACAATATGACCCTGTCTCAATGTCAGGCCACCATGACCTCCCCACGATAGTGGACTGTACCCTTAAAGCTTAGCCAAACAACCCCTTGCACACATTTCCTTTGTCAAGTATTCCATTAAAGCATTAGATGGTCCTCATGTTAGCCCATCGCTGGATGGACTATGCACACGTAAGCAGTCTTGTTTTGAGCACCGAGAGCCAAATGGCTTACACGAAGACTGTAACCTCTCCATCCTACCTATGCGCAGATCCATCATGGCACAGAGGATCCCGTGCAGATATCCTAGTGAATCTTCCTAGAAAGAAGTGTGGCTCTTCATCCTCCTCACACACAGGGGTCAGGGTTGAGGCTATCCTCCTGTGCTGGCAGAAGGGTGAGTAGGATTCTCCCAGGATGGTGTGGGTGATGGCCAAACACCTCTGAACCTTCTTCAGCCCTAGCAAACATTGGCCCCTCCAGTGCTCAAAGGTGGCGGTGGCTTTCTGGCTTACAACAAGGGAACAGTGGCACCCAGAAACCAGGGTCGGGGAGGGAGGTACTCACCAAGGCGCGGGGAGGTGATGGTGTTCACATTAATCTTGTCATTGCAGACCTCCTGGTGGCACTGTCTGTAGGCTGCTGGTTTTGAGAGAGTGGGGCACTCACTGCCATGCCGTCCAGTCACCTTGTGCATGCACTGTACCACACGGGACTGGAGCCCCTTCCCGCAGGTCGATGAGCACTGCCAGAGACAGGGACAGCCTGAGCGGAGAGGGTATGAGATGGCCCTACCATAAAGCTGCTCCTGGGCATGTCATTCTCAAGTATTTGCAATATCTGCAAGTCACGGACTCACTGCCTGCTAGAAGAGAGCTTCAAGATGGCATGCTTATGCCTTGCTGAAGCATATACTGAATCCCTAGCCCACAGTGGCTGCTATAGGCGGTTGAGGCTTTGGTCAGTCAATGGTTAATCTTGATTGCCAACTTGATGGGATTCAGAGTCACCATGGGAACAAATCTTTGGGCATCCCTGTGAGGTAATAATGACTAGGTTGGGTTGAGATGTGAAGAGCCCGCCCTCAATGGGAGTGGCCCCACGCCATGGACTGAGGTCCTGGACTGAATGTGTTGAGCACCAGCATCCATTACTTACTGCCTCTTGACTGTGGGTACAATGTAACCAGCTGCCTCAAGCTCCTGTCTTCCCCGCCATGAAGGACTGTATCTGTCTGATATTTTGTTACAGCAATGTCACTGATATAGACGTGATGAGGCAAGGTGAGGAGGCAGGGCACCCAGGATGACATTAGTGTCTTTACAGAAGAAAAAGACTAGAATGTTCTCACCATCACGTGAGGATGACAAGATGGCTCCCTGCAAACCAGGGGACACCAGCTCCATGTTTTGGTGATGCTGGCATAAACACAACTGTCTACCTGTCTCTAAAAGCGCAGCACAGGAGTATGAGCAAGATGAGGTACTCGATAATGACAGTGTCCTTAGCAGTATCTACCACACACATTTTCAGTGGTTAGAGTACAATCCTACTTAGGATTGTCAATATCTCATGTGTGTAGATAGCATCTTATGGCTGCTCGAGGAGTCCATGTCCGGTGCCTTTGACGCTTGAGGTTTGTGAGCATGCATGCCTTGTTCTGTGGGGACCACTTTCCCTCGGGGTGCTTTTCTGAGTCCCTCCCATGTTAAGTGGCACATGACTGTATTTCCCAAGGTACCTTGGTTCTTACTCTCTCCAGGACCCTGTGACCCATTTCTCCACTAAGTGGGTTTCCTCCCAAGTAAAGGACCACAGCCATGTGCACACCTTGTTCATCTAGTGTCTGCAGAGCCCCAGTTTACTGATTTATGGGGTCCTGAGAACACTCTGCAAAACTTTAATATGGCCCAGGCTACACAGCAGCCCAGCTGGAGTTAATAACAATGCCTGGGGGAGGGGGAGAAGGAGACTGTCCTTAACATGCTGCATGTGGAGAGAAAGCCAGGTGCTAGTCCGTGAGTGCCCTGGAGTAGGAGCAGGGCCTTTCTGGGAGGTTATGGGGAATCACGGGCTCAACGGAGGCATTGGTGTACCATTTTGCCCAGGGAGGCATTGCCAACTCCCTTTTAGAGAGACTTCTGGGAGTGGGGGCTTTGCCGTCCTGTCTTAACAAGCAGGATCATGCTGGTGTTTTCACTTTCAAGTGTAAACAGTCAAGGGAATGTTGCTTGGAAAGATCACCAATCTTCGGATGACAAGATGGGCAAAGTACAGGCAGCTCCCCTCTGGGCCCCCTCAGCATGTTCAAACCAGCTCGGGCTCTCTCCCTGACATGCAAGGCTGGCCCTAAGCCTGGCCACATGCCCAGTTCTGTATCCCAGATACACCCACCAGAGGCTTCCAGCAGCCTGGAGAATTCGTTTGGGCATCACCAGTGCAGATTTCTAGATGCTAACCTTAACCTCAGGAGTCAGTACTGGGTTTCATGGATGTCTGGGGGCTGCTGAGGCCATACAAGGAGGTTCCCACTCATAGGGAACCCTCAAACATGGGGCAGGCGCTAGAGCAATGTGGTTTTTAGGGCTGTCTTATAGGAAGCTAGGATCGGCTGCAGGGGTAACCTGGTGAGCTTTGAAAAAAAAATCTTGATGTCTCAACCCCCACAAAAAATATATCAGGGAAGGCCAGGGACATCACTTTTTCTGGTTTTTAAGTTCTTCAGGTGGTTGCAGTGGGTGTCTGGAACTGAAAGACCCTGACTTCACCCAAGTTTCTGCGCTCTGAAGAAAAGGCCAAGAACTCTTCCTGTGTATTTCTATCCAGCTAAGCAGAATTAAGCTCGAATGGCATCCAGCTGCACCTGGACGACTGAGTTTCCGTAGAGCTGACAGGTGTGTTCAGACGGAAGCAGTGATGGCTTCCCATCAAAATAATGCTTAATGTTTTTGTAAGAAGAAAACCGCTCCGAGTTCGGGGCAGCGAGGCATGCTTTCAGATATTTCGTAGCCAAAGTAGTGTCTGAATAATCTCAGCCAAGGGTCATTATGGGTCTTGTGAAAGATGGCCCAGAGGTTAAAAAAAATGAAGGCAAAAAAATTTACCTATGTACTCTTGGAGACAGGATTTCATAATTGCAAGTGGAGAGGGGTGGCAATAAAATGTATAAAGACCACTGATCAGAGTAATTACACCTATTGAGTCCACTTGCAGAAGGCCAGTGACAGGAAGGTCAATGTCACTATCAGAGCAGTCACACCAAGAAAGAGCAAAGCCATACCACCTGGTACGAAGCCATGTCCATGCAATGTCACACTGATTTGGAGCTATCCCATCAGGTGATGAAGAGTTAGTCCAGCACAGAGCAAGGCCATGCCAGCCAATGCAAATGTTCACGAAGGTTTGTGTTGGGATGTCCTGAGGGAGCATCCTATTCAAAGGGTAGTTTCTCAAAGAAACTAGATGGTGATGACTATGTCATGCCAGTGTCTCGGGAGATGATGGGACAGATAACACAGATATCCCACTGTAATCCAGAGGACTATCTGCTATCTCAGTCAGTGGTTGAGTTCATAAGGCTCAATTGAAAACCTCTAGAGAAAGAAAAGAGCTTATGTCTAAATCCAGGTGTCTAATACACAAGTTCAAATAATTAAATTAGGGCCAGGGAGATGGCTCAGCAGGTAAAGATGCTTGTTGCTAACTCCAAGGAGAGAACTAAGTTTCTCCATAAGTTTCCTCAGACCTCCATATGTGTGCCTTAGTATCCCATAGATACTTCCCAGGAAATAATGGAGAATTCTTACTGATGGTCCTTGGGTGTACCTTCCACACTGGTTGCATTTTGGTTTGAGCCTGCCCCTAGCCCAAGAGTCACACAGCCCACAGTCTTGTTGGGAAGGTGGTTGGGTGCAGTTTATCATATCAGGGTGTGGCTGGTGGGGAAAGGTTGGTACCCTGCAGGGGTCGGGGACATCACAGGCCTCAGTAAACATTAGCACTGCTATTGCTCTTAACAACAAAGGCGTGGCCAAGGATAAAGTAAGCTGGCCAGGAGGCTGCAGGAGGCTGCAGGAGGCTGCAGGAGGCTGCAGGAGGCTGCAGGAGGCTGCAGGAGGCGGGCCTCTTCTGCAGTTCCCTTGGGTTGCTTGCTGTGATGTCTTTGGGATCTAGCTCACGGTTGATCTGGCAGCCAAATCTCTAGGAACACAATTAGGGGCCACGTGGGCAAGAAGGGGCAGTTTTTGCATGGCACCTTCCTGGGACCCCAGGCTCGAGTTACAGAGAACAGAGGCATGCTGTAAATTCCATTCTGTGGCCTCCCCTGAGGCCCCATCCTTAATTAAACAGCAAGGAGATGACAGTGTCTCCTGATAGCATCGGATTTGCCCCGAGCCTTGCTGGGAAGCCATTTTTCAGGCTTTTACAATCTAAGCAAACACATCTATACAAACAGATCTGGTCTTGTTTGCAGCTCTCTCACGGCTGCCCCTGCCCCCTCCCCCCAGTCACTCCCCTTTCTTTAAAGTGGCCCATTCCATCAGCATTTAATGTGGCTCCCTGAGACTCAGTTAACTGAGACAAGTGAAGTAAACTGGCCATAAATTCAGGACGGAAAGCTCCTTGTCAGGCTAAGTAAGGGACCCGCTCTCCTCCCTGTCCCTTTGGGAGCAAATACCTATAAAATACTTTGTATTCTGCCTAGTGACCATGCAGCCCCAGCATCCTTCTGTGGCCTTTCCCTGGGCAGGAAGGGAGAATCAAAGACACCCCAAGGCAGAGGTGCCATGGGGGGGGGGGAAACGACAGTAGTGGAACAAAGATTTTATGGGCTGGAGCTGTGGTTCAGTGGTGGAGCCCTTGCTTAGCATGTGTGCAGGAAGAAACCCCCAGCTTTCATTCTCAGCAGCAGCACAATTTAAAAAACAAACAAACAAACAAACAACACCTCACCACCACTACAACAAAAGTCAGGGTGTAGACTCATTGAAACAAAAAGGGAGATTACACTTGGATTTTCTCGTATGCTTTTAAAAGTAAATTACAAAGTGACTTGGGAAAAGATTTCTCTCTGGGTAGAGAATTTTAAGCGAACAGGAGGAAACAGGGTGTCAGACCCTGGTGACAGGGTGCAGCAGCCTATGGCTTGGTGTCTTTCAAATCACAGTAATTATAATAGCCATTAACAGGTGTCCAGGGTTTAGGGATGTTCTAGTTCTCACACGAATAGTTGCTTGGTCAGGGCAGTACTTGGGGCACAGTAGGTGCTCATATGTAGGAGATGAGGTGCCAACCTTTCAGAAGCAGGGTGTGAGCCTTATGATTCCATGGCTTGACCACCCCCAGCAGGGAAGAGCCAGGCCCCTGCTGCTGCCCCGAGGCTCTGCCCTATGACACCCTCCTGGCAAGAAGGAACTGTCTCTGTTCTCAGCTGTAAGGAATTATAAACACTAAATTCTAATGGGATATTTTCAGGATTTAATTTAAAAAAATGCTGTAAGAATCTTGTGAGAGAAAAGGTATCCTGTGGGAACTCGTTTTGGGAGTTCAGGTCAGGCTGCCCTGCCTCTACTGAGACTGGGTAGACTGAGGCAGGAAGGAACTCCCACGGCAGCAGGAAGCCACTCCTGGCTTCTTGAGGGAATCTGAAAGCCAGCCTGCCTCTGGCAGGTTCTGGATAGTAGAGATGGAGAAGGAAGCCCACAGTAGCTCCATTTTCTGTTTGTCTGAAAGGTGCCTGGCTGGTGAGATGTCATTAGTGCTTCAAAGGCTTTCCTGACAGTTTTCCCTCCAGACTTGGCAGGAACAGCACACCCCTGGGCAACTGTTGAAACCTGAAATAGCTGGTCTGGACAATAATGAAAACCTCCACGATGGATGTTCGTGCTAACTCTGACATGGAAGGAAGAGTTAGACTCATGCATGCGCACGCACACGCTCCCTCCCCCGTCTGCTCTCGAAGCTTTTCATGCCGTCTTGGCTCGGTCCCCAGTGCCTCTCCTTCCTCTGAATTTGCAGCCTGACAGCCCTGATTCAGGTTGAGTCTTTACAGCCAGGGAGCCAGAAAGCATGGTGCCCACTGATGATCTGCAAGGGCTGGGGAAGCCCTCAGAGGATAGGCATGGAGGTGTCTGCAAGGGCGGCTCTCAGTCCCTCCCTTGAAGGCAGGAGATTCTCATCATCACTATCCTCTCCATCCCTAGTGGTGGGAAGCCAGGGTTCCCCAGGGAAAGCTGCAGACTGAATAGGAAGCAGTGTGAGCCTCAATTTCCTCTGTAGAAACCTGGGTTGTGAGGGTCAAACAGGGTCACGTGAGTGGATGCACTTTGTCATGGATTCTGCCCAAATAAGTAGGACCTTCTGAAGGGTCCAGGAATATAGAAATATAAAATTGTAAACCTAAGGGAAAAAAAAAAGCTGACAGTCATCAACTCTAAAGGCTAACTGCTAACAATGGCTCTCTGCTTACAGCCAGCTCCTCTGTCAACAGCCAGGGGTTCTTTTAACCCCCTTGCTCCTTATAGCCAACAACTGCCTGGACCAAAGTTAACCTTTTTTTTGTTTGTTTGTTTTTTTGTTTTTTGAGACAGGGTTTCTCTGTGTAGCTTTTGTGCCTTTCCTGGAACTCACTTGGTAGCCCAGGCTGGCCTTGAACTCACAGAGATCCGCCTGGCTCTGCCTCCCGAGTGCTGGGATTAAAGGCATGCACCACCACCGCCCGGCCAAAGTTAACTTTTAATAGATGTTTCTATGTGACTTTTAGCATGCACCCCATGACTGATGCTTTCCACCTTGCTATAAAAAGGGGGCCAGAACCCACCTCCAGGGCCACAACCTCAAAATCCAACTCTGGCTGTGGTCTCAGCCAGCTGATAAGCTTTTGTGCCCCACGGTGATATTTATTTCTTCTTTTTTTCTGGAATAAAGTTTGCTTCTGGTTTAATAGACTTTGGTATTCTGACCCCCATTATTGTGTGACCCTGGACCCAACACTTCCACCAGCACCCCATCCAGGATTCCCCAAGATGGACTCTTGGGGTTACATAGTAGTGACTTTCTGCTGTTCTTAGGACTTAGCATACCCTTGTGTTGGCCAGGATGATAGAATTCCTAGCCACTCCCTTATGACCATGCACACACTGCAAGACTTAGTCATCTCAGGGCCTTACATCCTACATAATCCGTGCGCAGCATGATCATGTAATCTATGCTAGGTACATAAGCCCATATGCGCCTGTGCAAGGGAATCCATAAAAGCAGGTTCCACATACCCCTCCCTCTCTCTTTCCTGCACAATCATTCCCATAGGCCTCAGCACCCCCTTCTGTTCCCTTCCCCTAATAAACTCTTACAGTGGGCTTTGCTTTGCCTCGTGGCTTTTCTCACATGCACGGTAAACAGCACCACAGAGTAACACAGGAGACCCAGAAGGCACATGGAGTGGCCAGCCATTTGCATCTTGGTGAGTGAGCATGCCATCGGGTGCAGAATCAGTGGCTGAGGCAGGGCTGGCTGAGAGACACAGTAATGTGGCCACAGGCCCACAGCAAGTGGAGACCGCGCCAGGGCAGGCAGCGGCTCTGAGGTGTCAGAGCAGAAGACCCCTCACAGGACATGGGTGGCTCATTTTTAAGGCCATGGCACTTGTCACCCTGTCAAGAGCACAGGAAAGTGTCCAGCAGCTCCAGACCCTGGGAGCATCCTGACCACAAGGCTTGTGTGAACGTGACAGGAGGGGGGCCCCTTCTTCCTCCTAGGCTCATTGCTTGTGCTGGCTGGTCTTCCGTCAACTTGACACAAGCTAGAGTTATCTGAAAGGAGGGAACCCCAACTGAGGAAATGTCTCCATAAGATCCGGCTGTAGGGCATTTTCTTAGTGATGGATGGGGGAGGGCCCTGTCCACTGTGGGTGGTCCCATCCCTGGGCTGGTGGTCCTGGGTTCTATAAGAAAGCTGAGCAAGCCAGTAAGCAGCAGCCCTCCATGGCTTCGGCACCAGCTCCTGCCTCCAGGTCCCTGCCCTGCATGAGTTCTTGTTCTGACTTCCTTAGGTGATGAACTGTGACATGGAAGCATGAGCCATATGAACCCCTTCCTCCCCGGCTTGCTTTTCGGCCATGCTGTTTCATGGCAGCCATGGAAACCCTGGCTAAGATGCTGCTCGTAGATATCTTCTGCGTGTTGTATTTTCTGGGCTGCCATTTCCATTCCCCAGACAGAAGGAGGCCAGGCTACTTGCAGACTGGTGGAGATGGCTCCCTTGGGGCTTTTTAGAGGCCTTGTAAGTCTGGCCAGCTCCTTGAGAGGGGGTTTCACTGCTACCAGGGGGTCAGTTGTCATTTTGATCTTTTTGGTAGGAGAGCCGTCAGATTTAACACGTGTTAGGTCTCAAACACAGGATAAATGGCTAACCGAGGTGCCTATTTAACATACCAAAGTGGACTCTGGCCACCAGCCTCCCTCAGTCTCCACCTGTTAGAGTCACCCTAGCTGGCATATTCTACTCCATAGACTAAACTCTCCAGCCCCCCTCCTCAGCTTCTCTGATTCCTATATAACCCCGCCATTTTGGCTATTCTGATCTCTTGGTCTCCTGTCTTCTTGGCTCCTCTCCTACCACCCCCTCTTTCTCTGCCCCCCAACTCTCGCCGCTTCTCTTCTCAACCTGCTTTACCCACTTGTTTCTTCTTGCCTTCTCAGATAAGCGTCCTCTCAGAGCTCCCTTCTCTGTTCCTTGCTCACTGGAGCTTGCTTTCCACCCCTGGGCACCCCATCACATGGAAAGGGATACCTCTCCACTGTGACCCTGGGCATCTCACTGACAAATCTTTGTCCCCTTGGGGGTTGCCCTTGGGGATTGAGACACTGTCCTATGGCACTCACCCCTCACAGTGTCTCCCTCCCTGTGCCTTTTGTCCTTTGCTATTGAAACCCTCCTTCCCGTGGCCCCTTTCGTAAGTCTCGTCTACTTTTTTGCTTTGCTCCTGGGAATTCTTCATTGCCACCCTTTCTTCAAGGGCCTTTCCCTTCCTCTAGCTAACCATGGGGTCTTCTCATTCAAGCTTAGACTGTCGATTCCTCTCTCCGGCCTTAGCTAATCTTTTCCCCTCCTTGGGCTCAGATAGTATTAAGTCTCATTGCCTTATTTTTACTGAAAATATGGCTTGGCCCCCATAGACAGTCACAGTGGCCAGGAAACGGCACATTTGATTTCCAAATTCTCACAGATTGTGACAATGTCTGTCACGGCACAAGCAAATGATCCAGAAACTCTTATCTCTAAGCATTCTTTGCTCTCCCCTCTCCCCTTATCTAAGCTGTCTTTGCTCTCTGCTCTCAACTCTCCCTCTGATCACCAGGTTCAGTCTTACAGAGATTCAAATGTCTGTTGTGGATGAATAATATTGGAAAAATCGTCATATGCTATTTCATTCTCCTAAAAAGCTGGATCTGGAGATGAGACTTGGTCTGCCCATTTTAGACCCAAGCATGTTGCCACCAAAGCCTTTGCTCTGGGCCAGGCTAGCCACCTGACTCTGTGACAGGGAGAAAGAAAACAAAACAGAAAAGCCCAGGGAAAAGACATTTTGTTCTTGAGAACAACTAGGAGGTAAGCCATTTCCAGTAGAAGTTACTGATGCTAAATATAATTACATCACACTTCTAAGATATTTTTGATAAGGTTTATAAATTTCTAAGGTTATAATGGTCTATTCAGACTAACAGAAACTGACTTAAAGATACATGTCTAACCATTTTTGTCTTTGCTAACATTGTTAATTTTTAGCTATTTGGAGACACTGAGTCATTAAAAATGATATTTTGTAAAAAGTACATTATAAAAGAATCAGGGAAGTTATGTTCCCAGTATCTCCATAGAATATATTTATGGTTTCAAGTTTATTTTGCTATTAAAGGTTCTTCTATTCAAAATTCATAAATTTGTGTGTGTGTGTGTGTGTGTGTGTGTGTGTGTGTGTGTGTGTGTGTGTGTTTTCAAGACAGGGTTTCACTATGTAGCCCTGGCTTTCCTGGAACTCTGTAGACCAGGCTGGCCTTGAACTCAGAGTTCCTCCTGCCTCTGCCTCCTGAGTGCTGGGATTAAGGCCATGTGCCACTGCCATCCAACTTCAAAATTCACAAATTTTAAGACACAAATGTAACAGAGATAAAATTAGGAAATCATTGTAAACTGCTAGAGATAATTAAAATATAAAAGCTAATGGTCAGTTACCTTATGATCAAATTCTTTAATGTGCTCAGAACTGTGTTTGTAGTCATGCTAAGTATTTATGTAATTTATTTACAGGGACAAACTTGGAGAGAAAGAACAATTTACATCTCCCATTATATAGTCTTCTGTATATGTTGTTAAGGTTAAACCTGAGGCAAGTAATTGAAAATAAGTTCAAAGTAAACTTAAAGCTTGTTTAATGTAAATAATATTCAAAATTAGGCATATTAAAATAAAGAACTTAAGAGGTCAGTTGACAGTGCTCCATCCCTTGGAGAGATTTGAATATGGCATTTAAGGTGCCTAATGGGAGGGGGAGGCAGGGCAAGATAGACAGAAATACCAGCTTCTGACAGCAGTCCTGAGGCTACCTCCAAAGAAGACGAGGGACCAATGGATTCTACATGGAGCCTGCTCCAAATGTGGCGATACCTCACTGGACAGAGAACTTCACTTTACCTCAGCCACCACCAGGAGCCTGCACAACCTGAACAGGTTGGACACTGAAGGTTGACTGTGTTGCTTTGCCTTGTCAAGGTAGGCCAGGCCTCTAAGTTTCTCCTCTACAGGAAAATCTCTCAGATCTTCTGGGTCTGGCAGCCAAAGACTGATGCTGCCCTGGGACCTTGGCCCCAACACCTCCATCAAGATTACCACAGAGGAGCCCAGGTTAACGGTTCAGATTAGTGGGTAAGTGTCTGCCATTTTTAATTGACATGGAAGCTACTAGGCCCATAGTTCCGTTCGATCTTGTAAAACCTATCCTTACCCAAGTCTTTTGAATAAAAATACTTCAAAATGGAGGGAGGCTCAGTTACCTGCCCCAGGTACCTACCCACACTTGGTTTCAAGTGTAAAGGTTAGGCCTTGCATTTCCCCAGAGATAACAGGCTTCCAGCTGAGAGAGGTAGACTCACAGTAAGGTTTCAATAAAAAAAGCAAACTCAGAACAACCATGCTGTTGTTGTTGACTTTAAAGTCTACTTTTTACTATTCTTTATGCTCCAATGATAAATTAGAAAGGACTTGCTTTTCAATGATGACTCTCAATAATTAAGCACCTATGCCCATGTACATGATTGAATATTTCCATATGGAAAGGACAGGTAAAGTTTAAAGATTAAGATAGCTGGATGTTTCCAGAATGGAAAGGGGGAAAAATAGGATTATACACGTTGTGAAGGTCTGAGGAAGTGATTTAAGGTATGTGAAAAATGAAACTTAAAGATGATGCAAATGATATTAAAACTTGTTCAGAGTTTAACGTATTAACAGATGGAGTGCTAAGTTATTAATCTAGTCTTGGTAATAGTTCTAAGTACTGGCTGCTAAAGCTTTTTCAAAAATAATTAAAATTATCATTGCCACATGCTCAAAAAATATCCTTTGTTTTCTTTTTTAAATCTAGACTTAAAAAGTGTGCTGGAAATGGCTCTGTTCTATCCATATCTATCCAGTCCTCTTAAGGTGGCGGTGTAAGGGCTATAGGACCGAGGAAGAGTATTCATGCTTCCGTCCCAGAACCACCTTTCTGGCCCTCAACCTCTTCTTCCCCTGTGTTCTCTTTCCTGCCAGGAAATCTCTGTCTTATTACAGGTGAATGTTCATGTTTGTACTGATAACTTCTCAGGCTTTATTTTTGCCGTGACTCAACACATGAGTCTGCTTGAACTGTTTGCAGACAGGAATTAACTGCTTTCTCTACAACAAGGACTTCAATACAGATTAAAACAGATGTAGTCCTGCTGATAGATCTAAAACTTTTCTCTCTTTCAGTCAACTTTAGGAGTGTTATGTAAACTTCAGGGAGTCAAGACTTGGACCCCCACATCCCCATCTCAGTTCAGATGGGATCTGGATCCCTTGTCTGGTAAGTGCACTTCTCAGTCAATGGGACTGCTACATGTAAGCTCTCCCACCTTCTGTCTATCCCTGAGGATGGGTGCTTTCCTTCTTGCCCTGTTGGGTGCTCTTTGTCTTCCTGACCTTCCAGACAGTGCAGGCCTAGAAGGTTTCAAATATAGGTGTAAAATAGACACCCCCACCCAAGCTCCTTAACCTTACCTTCTGTCCATAGTCTGCTGTGGAATAATCCTTGTGTACACTGTGTGAATATGTGTCACTATGATCAATTTAGTAAACAAGCTGACTGGCCAATAGCTGAACAGGATAAAGTTAGGCAGGAAAGCCAAACTGAGAATAATGGGATGAGGAAGGGTAGAGTCAGAGAAGTTGTCAGACAGACAGAAAGTGAGTTGGACACACAAAATGGGATAGAGGTAAAAGCCACAAGCCTCAGGGCAGCACATAGATTAATAGAAATGGGTTAAGTCGTAAGAGCTAGTTAGTAGTAACAAGCCTGAGCTATTGACCGAGCATTTATAATTAATGTTAAGAAGCCTCTGAGTGATTATTTGAGAGTGGCTGTGGGACAGGAAAACTCCATCTGCAATAGTTTGTGTCTATCACAGTAGATATTCACTCAGCTGACAGGCACCATCCAGGAGTCAACCTTGGTCCTAAGGCTGCTCCCAAACCAGCGCATCTCATTAGCCTAGGTGGCTCTACAAAGCTGGTAGGCCCTCAACTGACAGCCGGAAGAGGATGTCCTTGCCTCTTCCTCAGTGGAGAATATTGCTACTGTGTGAACCAGCCTGGCCAAGTAGACGAGTAGATTAAAGACTTTGAGGCGCTGGCTCACAAACTATGGCCTCCAGGGGCCGACTCCTGTGTGGGGCTCTCCTTTTGGTCTGCCTTGGATGGAGCCTCTGGATCCTTCAGCTCCTTGGCCACTGATATCCATACTTCTTGTGATAATGATTGCTCCCTGTTTCTTCACATTCTTTCAGGAGAGAATTGGTAAAATAATTTACCCAAGGGTCAGTAAGCCAGATGCTTCTGACAATTTCTCCTGCTCTCCCACCATAGCTTGCTTGTCTGATTTCCCCCTCTTTGACTGGTGTTCCAGCCTTAAGATCCCCCTCCTCCACACGTCCCCATTTAGTCAGAAGTAGCTGGATGACTACAGTTGTCCCTCACCATCAAGAAAAGGCTGGAATGTTAGGTCCAAAGTGGGCCCCTGAAATGGCAGTGCTGCTGACAATGTTTTAAATGACAGTCTGGGCTCAGCTCAGGCTCAACTCCGACTAGGTGAACAGAAGGGTTACTGCCCAAACTCAACATTCCTCAGAAATCTTGTGAAGCAGGTTTCTCTTTGTCAGAAAAAGCCATTACTTCCCTTATCCTCTCCCAGCCCCCATAGCCAATGACCTCTGGCTATGGGGCATCCAGTCCCCTATTATCTCAGACAAGGCTGCCACAGATCAAAGCCCCCACAGTAGCTCCCAGGCTCTTCTGGCCCATGCTCCCCCCACTTACTACTGTAGTTCCCAGGCTGTTCCAGCTTGCACACCTCTTCCCACCACAACGTACCTTCTCAAGACTGGCAAGGTTTTCCCCGCCTTCGGGTCTCTCTGCACAGCCTGGTAGTTTGATTCCCCAATAAACCTTTCTTTTTGCCCCCAGAGTTGTCTAGTTTGGTGCTACCCCTTAGGACGGCATCTGCAGGTATGTGGTTTCTCCTATCCATCACCTCCCTGGGACAGGCTCACTTTTCTCATAGCACTTGGGAGGAAGTGCCCTAAGGCTGTACAGGTAGGAAGACATACCTCCCGAGAGCCCCAGTCACGGGCTCCTCTCAGTACTGACTGAGCAGGTATTGTCTCCCACCAATTATGGGGTCCCACTGTTATGAGGAGGCCAGGAGGGGCCCAGAGGATGGCCCAGAGTGCTAGTCTTCTAATTCCCATCTAGGCTGCTTGCCTACTAGTCATAGGAAAATAGTCCACAGCAATTGGGTTGAAAATGCAGCAGACTCCACGGGCTAAACAGCAACACTCCCTGCAAAGTGGGATGGCAGAGAAGACACCAAAGTCATAAAGCAGGTCCAGTCTGGACAACAGAAAACCCATGGGGAAGGTCTATCCCATGGCACCCACAT
>CABHPR010155748.1:0-13797 GCA_902168415.1 Peromyscus melanophrys | reverse complement strand
CTGTTTTCTCTCTACCCAAGCCCTCTTTGAAACTATTTCCTTCTAGTTCCTTCTGTTCACTTGATGACACTCAGGCCACACGTCTTTGTCCTTCTACAAGCTCCTCTGTGGTAGGGGACAGGCCAAATATAAAAATAAGTATTAGTGCATATCACAGAAATAATAAATAATGAATAAACATCGCCGGGCGGTGGTGGCGCACGCCTTTAATCCCAGCACTCGGGAGGCAGAGGCAGGTGGATCTCTGTGAGTTCGAGGCCAGCCTGGTCTCCAAAGCGAGTTCCAGGAAAGGCGCAAAGCTACACAGAGAAACCCTGTCTCGAAAAACAAAAAAAAAAAAAAAAAAAAAATCATCACATGCCTTTCTGGTACTGAGGGTGTCAAATGAATGTCACTTTCATTCCAGATACACCATGGCTGTTGAATAAACTTTCTTCAGTGCATCATGTGCCTTCACCTTTTTAGAGCTCATGAGATTTACCTGCAGATGAACTGCTAACACACCAACAAACGGTAGAGGTGTGATAGGCATAAACTATCACTCTCCTCAAAAGATGGACACTTCTTATAAAAATATAAATAAGATTATATGAAAGCATGCCAAAGAGAGAGAAAACCAGAAATGTCATTCCAAAATCTAGCCTAGGATTAGAGGGAGACATTTTTGCATACTTAACTAGTTCCTTTTTTGTCAAGTTTACCAAACTGGAATATTGTCATCAATGAGTCAATGCTGGACTTAACACCCTTAGGTCCATATCATGGCCCCACAGATCAGCTCTATCATGGGGCAGCTGTTCCTCCTGCTCCAAAATATTTTCTTCTATGAGTCTCAGCTTAGTTACCCATAAAACAAAGGAAATAGCTGGCTCCAAGCAATTTGGGTTGTGGTTACATGAAATAATGTGCCATGTGTATTACAAAAAGTTGTTTGTTCTCACTGTTAACACTGTTCTGCCTTCACAATTAGCAATTAACTTGTGCAAATTAGGCTGCATGATTCACTCAGCATTGTATGTCCAACTCTTACTGCAGTAGCTGGGAAATAACAAACAATATTATTGACTGATTGGATGAATAAATGAATGGATGAATGCATTTTTAATCCTGGCACCATGTCTGATGTACACGAATGTCTCAGCACATCTGCACTGTTCCTCACTTAGTGGCACAGGATTTTTTATTCACTCCTATGTATACTTCTAACAATGATTTTATATTGTGGCATATAGAAATGAATAGTATTTTTCATCTTTAAATTTTGTGTGTATGGGTATTTTGTCTGCATGTATTTCTGTACGTATGCTGTGCATGCCTGGTGCCCACGGAGTCCAGAAGAAGGCACTGAATTCCCCAGAACCAGAATTACAGATGCCTGAGGGTGTTGGGAATTGAATCCAGCGCCTCTGGAAAAGTAGCAAATACTCTTAACAAGTGCTCTTAACCACTGATCCATCTTTCCAGTCCCCAATTAATATATTTTCAAATAGCAAAGCTTAGCACTATAATTCTAATATGATAGTCAAATGAACAATGATCCAAGATATTTCAATATGATAAAATTCAGAGCCTTACATCAGCAATGATCGTTTTAATGAATAAAAAGCTTGGATAATTTTGAAGCAGAGGTTTTAAATTTAGTTTTCAATACTTTCTGCTGTCAGCTAGATGCTCTACCCAGGGCTAGCAATACTCAGGAGAAGCCAGGGGCTAAATGGGCTGACCCAGGAGCATATATCTCTAAACCCTAAAGACTAGGGACTCCAGGCTTTAGAAGCCAACCTTATGGCTTCTGGGTTAGGAATGGGGGCCACCTAGAACCTATCTCCAATTAATAATCACTCGCAAATAAAAAATGTAGTTTTCTCCAAGGGAATCTCACTGGGGAAGCAAGCTACTCTTAAGGGTAGGCTGCATACCCAACAGTAGATGGCCAACAGGAAATGAATTCAATGGCGTTGTTGGAGGTTCTTTGACTCCTAATGTCATGTCAAGAATTTTTTTAATTTTTATTTTTATTTTATTTTATAGTTATATATTTTTCTATCTTTTTACCCTATAGGTCCTTTGCGTATATATTACGACTTTCAGTTTAGTATTTTTATGTGACTCCTGAGTGTGCAAACAAGCAGGTGTCTGTGTCTGTGTCTGTTTCTTGCATCTTTTCTTGCGCTCTTTTCCTTCTATTTTCTGTTTTGTCCTATTCTGATGTGATAGTTTTTGTCTTATCTTACATTATATTTGCTTTCTAATGCTTGCTTTCTAATGAGACACAGAAAGGGCACAGTGGATCAGATGGGAGGGGAGATGGGGAGGAACTAGGAGGAGCAGAAGGAGGGGAAATCAGAATCGGAATCTATTATGTGAGAAAAAATCTATTTTTAATAAAAAGGAGGGAAAAAGAACCCAGCCTTATGGCTATAGATCCTGTGACTGGAAGCTTAGTGCTCTGGGCTTAAACACCAGAGGCCCCAGCACTTCATGCCTATGTAATCCTTAGCTTCCAGCATCAGTGAGCAGCAGTGGGAGGCGGCAGCAGGCTGCAGTAGGAGCAGGAGGCGGCAGCAGGCTGCTGTGAGAGCAGGAGGCAGCAGCAGACTGCAGCTGCCCTTCTTGGGGATAAGTAAGGGAAGTTCTTCCCTTCTGCCCTGAGTGAAAGTGATTGCTAGATTTTTCCAAGGCTTGTGATGACAAAAATCTAAAGTCTAGCTTAAGATTCTTAAAAGAATTGGAGCTGGAATAAGCAACAGGAGTGGTAGCTTGCCTTCCTCAAAGTATCTGTAGTACGTTCAGAACAGCTGAGCTGTCATGAGGGAAGTCTGACCTGCTGCCATTGAGTGGCAGCTCGGCCGATTGTCCTCCACTCAAGGAAGCCAGGATCTAGGAAAGGGTCTAACAGCTCTCTACTGGGGATTTAAATTTCCCCAGCATCCAACATCTTACTTATTTAAAGCAAAAATAAACATGAAAAAGTTTACTACATATATACAAAGAACACTAAATATACCCAGTAGAGTGTGTGTGTGTGTGTGTGTGTGTGTGTGTGTGTGTGTGTGTGTAAAACAATAATAATTAAAGGATAAGAGGTCATGAATTTGAGAGAGTGAGGGGCATGGAAGAAGTTGGAGTGAGGAGAAGGAGAGATGGAAATGATATAAATACATTACTCATATATGAAATTCTCAAAAAATACAAATTTAAATTAAAAAGAGAAAATAGTTTTTTTAACTGTGTTTACAGTCAAGACTTATCATTAACAGTACTCTACTCTTGGACAAATACCCACAGAAACAGCTGGATCATTTTATCTATCTCAGGCACAGTTGGACAATTGTATAATGGAAGATACCAAAATTGCAAAACTTCCAACTAGTTCACAAGAATGTGGATGACAACCCAGAATAGCCACATTAGCTCTAAGAAAGAAAAACAAAGCTGGATATGTCACACTTCCAAGTACGTTACAAAGCAACAGTGTTTTTAAGAGCTATAAAGAGCACTTAGGCCCCTGGGGTGGGAGAGAGAGAGGCCAGGAACAAATCTCAGTATACAGTCAACCGCTGTTTCCTAAGGACACCAGGAGGACACAAAGAATAAAGGACAGTCTCTCACATAAGCAGTGCCGGAAGAAATGTGTTTCCATGAGCAAAGGATAAGATTGCAACTATCAAGCACCCTTCACAAAACTGCTCAACGATGATAACAGCAGATACTACCACTTGGAACATCACGGAGGCAACTGAGAGACACTGTAAGAAAAATAAGCCAGAATTGGAGAAAAAAATGTATAACCTCACCACCTCACCAGTACACACAACATCAAAGAAAAATAACGTAATAAAATAAACGTTCAGAGAATAAAATACGGCTGCTGTGAGTGTAGTTCAGGTGACAATGTGAGGTTACAGGTCACAGGATACAATTGCAAGATATGTGGGATTGAAAAAAGTGTCTAGAGGCCTAACAGTATTTTTTAAAAAATAGGTATAAGATTGTACTCTTTGGAGAAATTGTACTAAAGGAACAGGAACAGAGGAGGGGGCAGGAAGGAGAGAATGGATGCAAAACACTGTTAATTGCACAATCATAATCCTGTCAAGAATTAATTTTACTCTCATGTGCTTGTTTCAGAAAAAGCAACAGCTACAGAGTTTACCTAACCAGAAAACTGGTTGTCAGTAGCTAGCTATACTCCAACACTGTTCAATCACCTTTCCATGTCACCTCGTTTGAGACAGCAGTTCATCAGGGGTGATTTTTTTCCCCTCGGTGGAGTATGGTGATGTTGCAGACATTTGAGACTGATGTGGTTGACACCTCATTTGTATGAGTGAAGAATGTCCATGTATAACCTGTACTGCACAACAGACTGTATCACCACCATGACACACACAAGAATGATGTGGGTTTGAACATCAGCCGTGCTGATAAACACTTCTGTAAGAGATAGGCTTCGACGCCTCTCATCCGAGCTAACCCCTTGCTGTAAGAGCCTCCCAGGCCCTGTACCTTCACATACAGACTGTGACATCCAACTTAATTTCTCATGTGATTGTTTACCTGCGCCACCATTCTCGGGCTTCCAGGGAGCATTGCTGTTTCCAGCATATCTGCAATTATAATTCTAGGATGCAGAAGAAGGACTGCCATGTGAAACCAGCAGAATAGACTCCAAGTCTGAAGGCAGCACCAGCTTTCAGAGGTTCAGAGAAAAGCGGTCTCAACCATATTTAGAAAGAGATGTGGAGGTGCCTTCTTTCTTAAGGATGAGAACAGGAAGATGGTGCTCGAGAAGGGAGGTACTACACCATATATCCTCTAGGGGGCGTTCCCATCACTACTATGTTATGCTGGTTTCCTTCCTTCTGTCTAATCAAAACCTCGATGCTTGCCTGCCCCCGTGTAAGCCTTTATGTTTTTATTACTTTTATTTTTGAGATTATAATCATTTTCCCCCTTCCCTTTTCTCCCTCCAGACCCTCCCATAAACCAACCCGTGCTCTCTTTCATCTCTTTTTCATTAATTGTTGTTGCATACATATATGTATATTTACATGCATATATATTCCTAAATATAACCTGCTTGGGCTATATAATGTTACTTGTATGTCTGCTTTGTATGTTATGTATCTCTGTGATGACCATTTGGTGTGCACGGCCATCAGAATGTTTTCCTTTTGAGAATTCCTTCTACTTCCTAGTCTCAAGGGCCCTGCTGAGACTGGATGGTCTTCAGAACTAAATATCCAAGATCAGCTGAAGTATCTTAAAGACCCCGTAAGACTGACATCAAGGACACCATGTGTTCACCACAGGTGATCTCACCTTGCCTGCATTTAACACATTTCTGCTGCTTAGAACCAGTAATTTCATTTATGATGTATTACTAATGCTTCATAGAGTGTTCTCCCACCCTTCCCTGGGCTCCTGGCTCAGATTTGCTCACATCCATTTCTACTGATCACAAAAAGAAGACCTCAGCTTAGCCAATTCCCTTTGAGTCTTCTACCTTTCTAGAATAGTGGCACATTACTCCTCATGTGTACTCGGCATTGGGTTCCTGGTAAATTCCATACAGTGAAGCCAGGAGTATGAGCCAACCAGCAGGCTCCACTCTAGATAAAATGAGTGAGCCAAAGGGCAGAATTGGGCTTCATGTAAATGGCGCTAGTGCACGTAGCTGAGAAGGGTGAGAAAGTTCTCATGATGGGATCATACACAATAATCACAAAGCTCCTTCCAAAAAATGACAGTCCTCCCTGCACTGAAGGGAGGACTATATGTAAACTATATGCAGACTGTATATAAACTATATGTAAACTTTACCGAATGCCATGGTCCTCCAGTGGAGGTGGGAGTTTCAAAATGACCATTTCCTTAAGAATTTCCCATATCTTATTCCAGCAAAGGAAGAAAATTAGGTCAAGCTGATATAACTGGTCCCTGGTGGCTCCTGCGCAGGCATTTAATATTTATAGAGGATCCTTCTATATTTTCATATTTTTTTAAAAAAAATATACTATCCAATGCTTCTAAAACACCAACTAGCCATCTGAAGGCATCTTGGGTGAGAAATGGATGCCTTCATTGAACATTTTAGATTAAAAAAAAACAGAATGCTTAAAAATAGGTGTGGTGGCTTATATGCAAGTTTAAGTATTTCTCATAGAAAAGGTGATGGCCTTTCTTTGTTCTTCACAGGGCAGAATGAAGACCAATGCTTGAAATGTAACAAAGATCAAACAGGTTAAAAAAAAAAAACAAACACTGAGAAATTCTAAGAGTAGCAGTCTCAAAGTGCACATTTCTCTACTGTTAAATTATCTTTTAAAATGCAAACCCTATTCACAATCTCTTTAAGAACCACAAAGAAACCTGACATCTGCATGTTTGACACTGCTGGTGGTCTTGACTGAGATCGCCAAGAGCCTGTGTTTATCTCCCAGTGTGTGTGGCTGGATATGAGTGCGGATGTGTGTGTGTCTGTTCATGGCCTCCATAAATAATTAACTAGTTTGCAGTGCTGGGAATCAATCCCAAGGCTCCCCATGCAGGGTTTCTACCACCGACCTACACTGTCAATGTTAAAGTACTTGATACTAGAAATGATAAGAATATCCTTCATATCAATACACTGACTTAATGATTGTCTGACTGCAGTGGAGCTACCTATGAGGGAACAAAACCCAGAATCCTGTGTCTAAAGAAAAGAGGGGTCTGGCAGATTTCTTACTAATCACCCTCGTTACTAAAGGATCTATCTTTCAATTTGACTCAATTCTCTTTCTCCTGCTACACCTGAATATGTAACTCTCTCCTCAGTCTCTAGAGAACTGAACTCTGAACCGAAGCCGAGTAGACACTAAATCATCCTGTATTCATTCTGCAGCAGTCTGTGCTTCTACAGACTCAATCTTTCCCTCTTGCCCACACCATCTAAAGAGATCACATCTCATTCGCTCTATCCCATAGCATTTGACTCCCTGGTGAAATATTTAATAATAGCACACTAACACCATGTAGTATAAGACCAAAAAATGAAAAGAGTCTAGTCAGTTTAACTAAAACACAAAGTCTAAATGAAAAAATGACATTTTAAACTCTGACTCCCACACAGAACACTGCCTCCAAGGAGAATGCTCTTCCATCCTAAGCCACTCTAATAAACTGTTCTTCATTTATTTTCACAGCTCTGACCATGGTTGTGATCTGTCTCCTGGTCCTGTTGTCTACAACTTGGTTTGCATCTTAGATCTAGGATATCAAAGAAACTGAGTTTATAGAAGGACTGTGAATCCAGAGAGTCCCACAGAGTCTGTACTCACCACAGTCCTGGGGAGGGGGTGGTTGTGTTTACTTCCCTCAGTCCCTCTGACTTCTAGATAATATGAAACCCATTCCACACCAATATCATCTAGAACTGTTTGAGAAAGACTTCTTTCTCTTTGGTCCCAACTGTATCTGTGATATGGCAGGCTGGATCACAGCTCTGGTCCTGAAGAAAACATACTTACCTGAGGCCACCACCCCCAGCAGGCTCACCTGCTGAGACCCGTAACTAAGGGAGGGAGAAACATCCTGTACTGTTCTCTGGCTCCCTCACCATAACCAGCTGGCCCTGGACAGGAGCCAGTATATCATCCAATTTGACCTTAAGGCAGACTGTACCACCCCCACCCTTGGGACATTGCCTGGGCCCCCTTAATAGAAATGGAAACAGGACTGTTTATTCAAGTGTGGTTTGGAGATCTCTGGGGCCCCCTGAGCCAATTACAATTAATTGACTGGTTCTGCAGAATCTATCTGCTATCCTCAGCTCTTTCTATCCCTCATACACTGCCCAAGCCAAAGTGACCCATTCAGGTCCTCAAAACACATCTTTTAATATGGCTTGTGCAAAACGATGTTAGTGTATTTCTTGTAATTTCCCCACTCTGACCCAAATTTAGTTAGCCTTTTCATCAGACTATATTCCATGTCTCACATAACCCAACCAAGTTTTACCATCATCCATGGAATTTCCATCTTAAGTTCATTCTCATGAATGTAGATTATTTGTCCAACTAAAATCTGATGTTTTGTATTGCTTTCACACAAATCTACTTCAATTACTAGTTTTTATTTTATGCCCTGGTTTTATCCTCAACAAAGCTAAAAATTTAAAGATACTGATTTTTTAATCATTGTATGTCAATTGGAATGCCTAGGTGAAAAGTTGACAGCCAGCCCAATGCTGTGCTAGGAAGCTTCTGGAAAAGTGTAAAGCTCGCAGGAGAAAATACTAAGCCTGTCTTAAGGTGGACAGTTATCTCCAGAGCACGGGGGACATAGGAAATAAAGGTCACAGGTCACAAATTGTTTGCTCAGCCTAGGGCCCTTTTAGCAGCCAATGGAAGACAAGGGCCACAGTGTTGGCCTGTGGCCTGTCAGATCTTAGTGTCCAGTTCTAGAAAGTAGGCATACCAGGTCAGAATGCAGCCAATAGAGCTGAGCCAGCCTGAGCATCACAAGCTAGCCCTGCAAAGACCACCATGGGAAATGCAATGCACAGTGGCCTTCTGTCATCAAGGAACCCCAGGATGAGGATGGTTGAGGAGTGGTGTCTTCTGTCCATGCTGCTGTCCTCAATAATTAAATGATCAGCAGAAGAGATAAAATCCATTGGTACTATACTACACTTTGCTAACATTTCTCTTTAAATGTCCACTAGATGCTCAACACCAACTGGCACTTATTTAAAATGGATGATAGTAGGCTTTCAGAGACCCTGCCCACTCTCTGTAAAAAGGCTTCATTACATATTGTTAAACTCTTGAGCATCTCACTGACTTGCAAAACCATCTGTAAAATCTATACAGACATCACTTAAAGAGCTAGACAAAAACACCACACATGAGTGAGAAAAGACAGTTAAGGTTGGTGGGTAAAAATTCCAATAAGATGAAAGGACTACTTCTCTTGAGTTGTTGGCCAGGGAAGGTCCTTGAGGCCCCTTAGACTATGACATTATTGTTGATGGTGTTGGTGGATGCTAGACCTAGACGGTATGTCTTTATTATTGAAGGCATCACAGGCTTTAGCTGTCAGACAAGGAAAATGAAGCTAGGACTAGACTGGTGGCTCTCTCCCTTTCAGTTGCCTTTTGTTGGGCTAGAGGCACCACACTGGCTTCTGGAGGACAATTGTCCCCACCAGGTCCACTTAGCGAAGGACCCCATGTGCTCCATTACCAATGTGCCAGGCAGGCTGTGTTGACTGCTGCAGTGGTGGCACAAATGTTATGGGTGAATTGCCTTTGAGTTGAATTGGAGGTCCATTCCTCCGCAGGGACCTCAAATGGTACTATAAGCCAGAAGGGGGAGGTTCCAGTATTTCTGCTATTATTTTCTTAAATGAACATAAAGCAACTGCCAAACTACCTTCTACACATTAGTGGGGTGTGTGTGTGTGTGTGTGTGTGTGTGTGTGTGTGTGTGTGTGTGTGTGTGTTTCTGTACTTATAAATCATTACTACTATTAACCTCAATTGTTCATGGAGGGAGACTTCTCTTTAGCAAAAAGAAGTACGAAGAAGATTCACAACTGCCCATGCTTCTGAGATGAAGTAACTGTTGCTCTGGCATAGTGGCCCAATACTAAGGTGTAGATGGAGAAAAACTATCAAACATCCATATCACCTGCTTCAAGATACAGGGCCTGTTGGAGAAGAGGGTGCAGAAAGCGTCTAAGTACCAAAAGAAGTTATTTTTGTAGGTCTTTCCTCTGCATTGAAACTTTCCCTCTTTGAAGGAAGAAGGAGGTTCCTTAAGGCTTAGAAAGTAAACAAAACAAAGAAGTCTCAAGAAGTTCCTAAAACTAACGAGATGTACACCAGTCTTCCCCAAGTTTACATAAGCAGAGAAAACTGCTATGGAGAAGAGACTCTGACTGACTGGCTGAGACACCTGCAAGTTGAGCAGAGAAGTCCAGGAATGTGGCTTTCCTGTGCCATCACCAATACTGGGATGGGCTTTTTGGTAATGCAGCTGCCTTTAAGCCTTCCACACTTCTGTAAGTGTCCTGAATGAATTCCCTGGTTTGCTAAGGTAGAGTTGGGTGAAATAACTTCTTTGGTTTGTCATGGTTGCTCTATCTTAGATGAGTAGATGTTTCCTCACATCTGCCCAGGAAAATTCACAAAATACCTTTTGAGGTGAAAATTGTATTTTTGCATCAACCAAAGAATACAACAAAATATAACAACTTTGGCAATACTGAGAAGGGATTAATGACATGGTTTGCAAAATGAGTTGCAAACATAAGCAAAATCAGTGGAAAATTATTATAATAAAATATGATTCAGTTAACACAAAATTTACCATACTTACAGAAGTCTATCAACAAAGGTCCCTGCACTTGTAAACATGAAACCACCATTTAAATACGTGGAAGCAGACAACAGTGATGGAAGACTGATAGTGAAATAAAAGAGAGATGAGGAGAAGTGAAATGGAGCCCAAATCAGCTTTCACATAGCCGGTCACACAATGATAGTAGCCTCTTCCCTTGCTTCTTTTAAATTTCCATTACTAATTTTCTTACAAATACAAATTTTATTCTCTATAAATTTTTGCATCAGGACATATATAAGTTAAAGATTTCTTTGAATTTTTCTCTTAGTTTGCTATTTATATAATCGTTTTGTCTACCCTCACCTCTATCTAACAGGAGAGGAATGCTGCCAGTTGGCATGATAGATACTCAGGATTGTGCTAGGTGATCTTTCTTGCCTTGCTTTGTTGCAGTGTGTGTAATAAATGATTCTGCCTTTTTCTCCAAGAGGGTAAATGAACCCATGTCTGAATTTCACATGCTACACGAAGCAGCTCTGCTCATCATCAGCTTGTTTATTCCAAGCTAGGAATGGTTGGAACTAGCATAAGAGGCCTTCACAAAAGACCCCGAGTTATGACTGAAGCCAGATAGGGTCAAAATACATCAGGAAAATGGCGTGATGTTGAGGCCCCACTTAGACCTGATGCTCCACATCCATGCATATGCAGGTGGCCCTACATGGACCCCATGGGTTATGTATTTTTTAAAAAGGCATGAAGTTGGGACAGAGAAGTGGTGTTGAGGGAAAGGGAGAAATTGGAAGGAAGACCTGTGGATGGATTTGACCAAAACACAGCATCTGAATGTATGAATACTAAATTAAAATGAAGATACAAAATGGATAGAAAATCAGAGCGAACCCTTGGATCACAGTGTCCACTGTATGACACCACATCTGACTTGGAGTTTTGCAACTCAGAATTATAAATCTGATGACATTCAGACTTGCCAAGAACCTATCCAGTTTCCACAAGTGTTCACAGTACACTCTTCCCTGCCAAGAACCCAGCCCATTTCCACAGGTGCTCACAGTCAACCTCTCCCAGTCTCTTATGGAAGGTTGTGTCTGAATTCACATTGATCCTTGCTGAGCAGCAATGACAGAGAGTAACTCAGAGAGCAAATCCCCACTCCAACTTCCAAACAAGGATGGTATTAACGTTCTGATGTCTCTTGGGGACTGTTTTCTTTATTTTAATTTTATTATGTTTATTGATTTATTGTACACACACACACACACACACACACACACACACACACACACACACACGTATAGGGAGGTCAGAGGTCTTGACTATGTTTTCCACCATATGGAATTCAGGCATCCAACTCAGATCCTGGGCAGCAAGTCCTTTTTCTGCTGAACCATCTTGCCAGCCCACGACTGTTTTTGTTTTTGTTTTTCTGTTTTCATATGCTTTGACAGTCACATGAATGTACATAATTAATTGTACTTGCATTGACCTCCAACTCCCTTCTCCCTCTGGACTAACAGAATATAAAGCTTTTCACTGCTCACCTGTTCTTTTCTACCCTGTGGCTGTGCCTCTGCCTAGCACCTTCCACAGAGCCCCCTTCACATCCTTGTTCCTCAGGGTATAAATCAGAGGGTTGAGCATGGGGGTGATGATAGTATAAAAAAGGGCAACAAACTTCCCCTTGCTCTCAGAATAGCTGTCCTTGGGCTGTAAGTATGTGTAGGTGGCTGAGCCATAAAACAGAGAAACTACCAGGAGGTGGGACCCACAGGTCCCAATAGCCTTTCTGCGCCCAGCTGTTGACCTGACCTTCAGCACTGCCCTGGCAATCTGTGCATAGGAGCCCAAGATGAGCACAGCTGGAACTGCAACAATCACCACTCTGGCCACAAACATCTTGGCCTCTGTTCCTTCAGTGTCTTCACAGGCCAACTTGAGGAACACAGGCATCTCACAGAAGAAGTGATTCAGTCGATGGCCACAAAGGGGCATGGTCATCATGAGGCTTGTCTGGATTAGAGAGTTCATGAGGCCTCCCACCCAGGAGACAATAGCCAATGCCTGGCAGAGAAGGGGGTGCATGATGGTCGTGTAGTGCAGGGGACGACACACAGCAGCATAGCGGTCAAAGGCCATGACCACCAGGAGCAAACTCTCTGTGGAGCCCAGAGCGAGAGATATGAGCAGCTGGGCCACACACCCTCCATAGCTGATGGTCCTGTCAAGGCCATGAAGGTTGATGAGGAGCTGGGGCACGGTGCTGGTGGTGAAGCAGAGGTCCAGGAAGGAGAGGTGAGAGAGGAAGAAGTACATGGGTGTGTGTAATTGAGGGTCCATTCTGGAGAGAGCAATGATGGTGGTGTTGCCAAAGAGAGTTAGAGTGTAGAAAATCAAAATATAAATAAAGAAGATGATTTCTAGTTGAGGCCAGTCTGAGAAGCCCACCAAAATGAAGCCTCCTCCCAAACTGGTGTTGAAGCTTCCCATAGCTTTGGGCAGGAACAAGTACCTGAAGATAAATCAGTGCATCCTATGAAAAATAAGGGTTCATACACTCACTGATTAGAGTACTCCTTAAGTAGTCCTAAATGATGAGTTTATTATCTATTCTGGTATCCAGTTCACTTCCCCCAGCCTTCTAGTTTTACTTTTTTCTACTTTAGGCAGAATATATCTGGATTAGGAATGACATCATCTGTGGTTGAACTACCTCTCAGCCACCTCTTCATTCCTAGACTTTAGCCTGGCCTCCTGGTCCTGTTCCCATTACACTGAGTTTTGGACCTACTCAGTACCATGGGAATTGCTTTTAAAATCATGTGAAACTGGTCTTTGGAAGGCACAGAGGTATAGCACATGCCACACAAGTGAGGAGTGAGGTTTAGACCCCCAACATCCACAGAACGCCCCCCCGCCCTGCTCAGTGAGGCTCAAATGTGTCTTTTTTACTGTAAGATGCATCAACTCACTGTGCCATCTTGAAGACAGTATCTGACTTCTCATCCAATAACTTTATTACTGGCTTGGAGACAGAAGTGTTAAGAAACTGCCTAGTATTGGGGAAGCCCTGGTTTTATTGTCAGAACTACAAACATATTTCATTGTTTATGGAGACCATTCATATACAGAGGCACTCAAAACCACACAGAGAGATGAACATAGATACTCACCAGTCACTGTGATGTGGAGCATCAGCAGTATCAGTGCTTAAATGCTTGGAGCTTGATGAAAGGAATGAGATCAACACCATGTCATGAAAAGATAATTTAAATGTATAAAAATACATCAAATCTAACCCAATTTCCCCGTGTTATGCTTGCATATGTAACCTTCTCCTTAGCCTCTGGAGAACTGAACTCTCAACCAAAGCTGAGTAGGCACTAAATCGTCCTTGGACTCATTCTGAATCAGTCTGTACTTTCTCTGACTCAGTCATTCTCTCTTG
>CABHPR010155747.1:0-33393 GCA_902168415.1 Peromyscus melanophrys | reverse complement strand
TCCAATCCCTTGGAAGCATTGTCAAGACACACAAAATAATTTCATTCCAATGAAAAAGAACATATCAAGAAAAATAATAAATTCAGGGCTTAAGGGATGGCCCAGCAGTTAAGGGCTCTTGTCACTTGTGTAGAGAACCCATGTATGGTTTCCAACACCCATGTAGGGTGACTCAGAACTGTCTGTAACTTCAGCTCAGGGAGATTGATTCAATGCCTTCTGGCCTTCCCCAGCATCTGCATTCATGTGCACACACAGAGACACATAAACATATTTACAAATAACTAAAAATTTAAAAAAAAAATATAATCATCTTTATGGAACCTTATATGACACAGAAAGACAATGACAAAGTAACTTGTAGACAAGGTAAAGATGACTTTGTTCCCTAATCCATTCAGCTAATCTGTATCTTTTGATTTGGGGGGTTGAGGCCATTAATATTTAAAGTTATCATTGCTCAAACTTAAGAGCAGCATAAAATATTGTGAATGTCAACATGTTAGCAGTATTTTGTCATAATTGGTCATATTTAGAATTCCTTTGCCATTCTGACCATTTAATTATATGAATGCTACTAGTAAAATTTAACTTGGATTCATGTTAACTGGTAAGCATTTTGTTTATATTAAAGCACCTATTTTCAGTTTAGAGACAAAGTAAAGCAGAGAATCTCTTGCTCAGTTTTTCTATTTGCCAATTACTTGTAAATTACTTAAAATGTTTTGTCACTATTTTTTCCTTTATCTCTATCTCTCTGTCTCTGTCTGTCTTTGTCTCTGTCTCTCTCTCTCTCTCTCTGTGTGTGTATGTGTGTGTTATGTGTGTGCTGTACTTGATCATGTGGGTATGTATGCTTGTATTTGCAGGTATACCTGCCATTAGAGACCAGAGGTCATCTCTGGGTATCTTCCTTGCGCATTATCGACATTATTTTAGACAGAGTCTCTTACTAAACTTGGCACTCATGGATTTGGCAGAACTGGCTGATCAATGAATCCTTGGGATACTCCATGTTTCACCTACCCCTAGCACAAGTATTGCAGGTGCACACCTCTGTATCTAGCATTTTTGTGTGTGGCAGAGATCCAATTCACATCTTCATTGTTCCATAGCAAGCACTTTACCCAGTGAACCATGTTCCTAGCATTATTTTCTTTTCTTTGATTTGCAATATATTTGGGTCCCAACGCAGTATATTTCATTCTTATCTATGTTGTGTATGTGGCCATGACTCAAGTCCATATTCTTAAACTGAATCAATGGACTGATGATGGAGGCACCCCAGCATAAGCCATCTTAGTGACCTGTATTCACATAGAAATGAGGCTCATTGAACCTGTGATTGATGGCACCTTCTGTATCCATTTCACATTCAGAAGGAGAATGGCAAATCTATAATTACCCTAGTCAATAGCGTGCTGCTTCTGCAACACGCCAGGGTAGAGAGAGCTACCCTTATTGACATATTGTTTCTGTGAACAATTAGGCTTCCTTTTAAGTCCCCAGTAGCCACAGCAAGAAGAGAATACATGAAAAACCGATGGTGCCAGAGAATTTGGACATTGGCTTGTCCTGTTAATAAAGCAGCTGGCTTCTGCAGGAGTACAGCTCTTTGTTGGCTCCTTTTGTTATTGTCAAGGTTGATCTAGAATTAATACAGTAGTCACAGCCGAGAACTGCTGAAAGAGTGCCCTGAAATGGAGAGCTGTTAGCTTTCTCTGCTGTTGGAGAGTATCAACTATCCCAAGAAATGTAACTCCGAAATAATTTGGATGATTCCTCTGCTCCTTTAATTCAAAAAGGTGTGAGTTAGGGCCCATTTTATTTAAATAAGTTTCCAATTGTCTCTAACTGTAAGAAATGAGCACATTGAAAGAAATGTCTTAATTATGTAGGTGTTGTTTGGATAACACCGATACATTTCCTTTTTATTATCTTTTCACAATTATTAATTTGTGTGTACGTGTGAGTACATGCATGTCATGGAATAAAGATGGGGGATCAGGAGACAACTTGTAGGCATCTGTTTCTTCCTTCTACTGTGGGGATCCGACTCAGGTCATCAGAGTTGGTAGCAAGTGCCTTTAACTGCTGAGCCATCTCACTTGCTGTATATGGATAAATTTCAATAAGTGTTATAAATACTATTTATAATATTAACAACAAATGTAAAAATTAACTGTATCTCAATTCAAAGCAGACATGAAGGTGAAAAGGTTTAAAGCAATTTGGAGTTACATAGTTAGAAATATCAGTCAGTCAGTTCAATCTGACCTCTTATGAATCTTGGTATCTCTCTGATGTTGAATAGGTATTATGTAGTCATGGAGATGATTGTTTAATTGATGAAGTTATCTGCCATGACATAACAAGCCTGTTCTTTATAGCCCCAAGAAAACAGTATAATTATACTTGCCTTTACTGAATATAAGATCATGGTAGTGTGTTAAAACCACCGACTTTATTCAAGAAAATCACTACAGCTCATGGTTAGCTGCTCAAGGTAGATTTACTATGTGCATCCACAAATCAGCATAAGTGGGCCAGAAACATACAACTGTGTTTTTTTGCCTGAATAAAACATCTGTATAAAAACAGGAAAACAGCATGAATTTAGTTATGAAATGGTTTATATATTATTTAATTAGCCAGATATGGTCAAAAGTCTGAATTTGAAATGTCACTATGAAAAATAATTTAATTCCAGTTTTATTTGAGCCCCAAGTTTGTTTATATCTTTTGGAGTGGTCTGCCAAAACAAATATAATCTTTACAGGATAATTATAAAAATTCTTAATTTACCATAGAGGATTATGCTTTGCAGGACTACCAGAACATGTTTGTCTTTTTACCATCAAAAGGAAATTGGTTTCACTTGAGTTCCATCAGGTCAGGCCTAAGGATCACACAACACACTGCATATGAGCTACTTTTTTGTGAGTGAAGCAAAAGATAGTGGTTAGATGATAAACATTTCCTGTCTGCCACTTTCCTTCTCCGGTCTCAAAGGGAAGAATTCTTTAATCATTGAACAACATCTGTTACCCTTGTTCCTGATGAGAGACAGGGAGAAGAGCAGTAGATGAAAGCCAGCCAAACTCCTCCATGTGAGAATAGATACTGGGGGAATAAATGCTGGCTGCTTGTGATGCAGGCATAATAGCAAATGAGTCCCGGATCTGTGACACAGAGCGCGGTGATTATCTGATCCATTATGTCAACTTAGAAACTGCAGGGAGAAACATACATACATCAGACCTTTGAGTATTTTAATCTAACTTTTCAAGTGTGTGCGTGTGCGTGTGCGTGTGTGTGTGTGTGTGTGTGAGACAGAGAGAGAGAGAGAGAGAGAAAGAGAGAGAGAAGGTACAGGGAGAAGCTAGAAGAGGGCATTGGATCCCCTGGAGCTGGAGGTAGTTGTTAACTGCCGGATGGAGGTATGGATATCAGGTCCTCTATAACAGCAGCATACACCCCTACCCCTTGAACCATCTCTCTAACTCCAAGAATCCTTTCAGTATATTTTGCTATAACATTTTCCCATTTAGTTTTTATGCTTTCAATTAGTCTATATATCTTTTCAAATTTTACTCTGACTTGTATCTGCATTACACTCTGTGTTGCATTAACAGACTATTGGAAATCCTAAATATTACCCACTTTTGTTCCTTCTAACTTTAAATGTCTGACAAACTGGATTTTGGATTTAGAGTTTAGTCTATAGCTGTACTTAACCAAAAACAAAAACAAAAACAAAAACAAAAAAATCTTCACAACATACGAACAAAATTGTTGGGCTTAAGTGGTAAGGAAATAGAGATCAATTCAGAGTAACTCATAATGTTTCTTTGAAGACGCTTTAAAGTGAGTATAAATTGTTCAAATCACTCCACCAATTAAAATTGAACCATGGGATAAATAAGTAGAAGTGTACAGTTTAGCTTTTGTGCCGTGTGCAGCACAGAGCTAAGTCTCTACCTGAGAAAGTTTACAAAACTACTTGACATTTCAGCAGGAACCCAGTGTCAGGTCTCAAACCCAGGACAAATGGCTCTCTGTGGTGCCTCTTTAGCATATCAAAGCAGATCTGACCTCTAGGTTCTTGCAGCATGCCTCAGTCCCTACTGTCAGTATATTCAACCCCGTACCTGAGCTCTGGAGCCCAAGGGACTGCCCTTCCCCCATTGTTTCTTCCCTATATAATCCAGTCATTTTGGTTACACTGGTCCTTTTTACCCTTTGCCTTCCCGGCCTCTTGGTCTCCTGGACTCCTTGCTCCCACCTGTCCCCACTGAAAGGATAAAAAAGGAAGCCTTTCAGTGGACTCTGGCAAAGTATGCCACTAAACAAGCCCTCTGTGCAACAGAGTTAGTACAAGAGGTTTATTGGGGGAAGTGAAGAGGGAGATTGGAAGAGCAAGTGGGGCAAACAGACAGATAGACAGAAAGGGGAAGAGACAAGAGGAAGAAAAGAGGCATGAGAGGTAAGAGAGGAACAAGAGACAAGATATCGAGCTGTGCCTGGCAGACACCTTTAAGGGGTGCACATGTTGCAGAGCTGAGGGTGGAAGGGCACCCAGTGATGTAATTGCTTTAGAGGCAGAGGCAGGCTGCTGCTACCACAGACACTAACACCCTCCTTCATCTCCTCACGTGGCTCCAATCAGGGTCATGTCCACTCTGCACTCTCCCAGATATCTCTGCCTCTGGCTATGTTCTCCCTTTTATCTACAAAGAACCTCTTCCACCATACCCAGGAGCAGTCATGTCCTCCTTTTATTTCCTTTTTTATTCACCTAGGTGCTGTTATCTGTGGGAGCCCACAGTGACTCCAGTTTGTGCCTTGAGTCCATCTTGACTCAAAGTCAGAGAGTTCAAGCTTGTCTTTGCTCTCTAAGGCTGGATAACAGGATGATTGGCCAAAGATGTGGTTAGATGTGTCAGATGTCTTGAGAATTAAGGAGTTGTTTACACTTGTTTGTATCTTAAACCACAGTGTCTTTAGAAAGGGAGGTCTTTTGTCCCTCTTGCTTGGAATATAAAAAGGCTGTGAGAAATAAATTCAGAGCTGCTGCAGCATTGACTCAGAGCCCTCCCGAAGCTATCCAGTGTCTCTGTCTTTTTCTTTTATGTCTATGTCTCTATTTTTCCTATCTGTTATTTCTCAGTCTTCATTCCCCTATTCAGGATTGTTTGACAGGTTGGGCAGGATATGACAGTGATCAAAAGATTTTCCATGGCATTGAGATCATTCCTAAAATATGACCAGATCTACAGCAGACCAACCTGGATAGGGACTTGTGTGAATTTAGATCCATGACAGGACTTTACTGGAGGTATGCCACTCTACTGGAGATTAAGCTTCTGAGGTATGATATACTGTACCTATCCCTATACCCATTAGTAGAAGGTACCTGTTTCAGAACTGAACAAAATTGTGAGGTCATTCCTTCATCCAGATAAGAATGAAGTCTACCCTCCACCAAATTATGAAAAAAAAAAAAAAGCTTATTTGAGGACAAGCCATAAAGACAGAATGTGAGAGGTGAGAAACTATGCAATCAGAGGTTTCTGTCCCACCAGCAACTCCCAAATCCCCAGCAGCCGTTTCCCAAATAATTGACTCTGAGGCTTAATATTACTTATAAATGCTTGGCCAGTAGCTCAGGCTTATTACTAACTAGCTCTTACATTTAAATTAACCCATAATTCTTATCTATGTTTAGCCATGTGGCTTGGTACCTTTTTTCAGTATGATATTCTCATCTTGCTTCCTCTGTATCTGACTGGCAACTCCTGACTCCACCCTTCCTCTTCCCAGCATTCTTTGCTTGCTCACCCTGCCTATCCTTCCTGCCTGGCTACTGGCCAATCAGCATTTTATTAAACCAATTCAAGTGACAAATCTTTACAGTGTACAAGAGGATTATTCCTCAGCATTTCCCCCCTTTTATCTAATTAAAAAGGAAGGTTTTTTTTTTTTTTTTGGTTTTTATATGGTGGCTCACAACCATCTCTAATAAGGTCTGGTACCCTCTTCTGGTCATACATGCTGTATATATAATAAATAAATAAATCTTTAACCAAAAAAAAGGAAGGTTTTAACTTTAACATAGTAAGATTACATACAACAAAAACAACTATTAAGTAAGAATTACAGTAACACTATCTAATCCATTTGTATTTGGCAAAATTAGAGAAAATACTTATCTATCTTATCTTTTTTAATTTAAAGTTTTTTACCTAATTTACATTTTTATCATAACTAAGGAAAACTTTAATTCTAATTACTTAGTCTTGAACTCCATCAAAGATCCCAGAAGGTTAAAATGTTATCTAATGACAGGGACCTCAAGCCGCCTGGACAATCAGCCAAAGTTCCTCTGTAACACTGGGGCATCCAAGTCTGGCCTACAGGCCTAGAATGTCTGACAGACTTTACTGTGAAGCAGAGAGTTTTGAAGAAGTGCCCTACCTTGTCTTGGCAAAGTTCAGCAGTTGCCTTTCTTGTGTCCTACTGGTCCACTTTGGACAGTAACTATCAGCAACTGATACAAGGGCACTTTCATTGTCCACATGGCTAGCTTTTGCCATAAAGAAAACAACCTCAAAATGGAGTTTCTTCAATGCCCATCATTCTATTTGAAATAATTGGTGCTGCCAGGAACAGACATGTATCACATTTGAGAAAAGGCTAAGTTCTTAAAACATTTTAAATGCAATATTCTGTAGGTCTTTGAAGTGTTTGAAGATTGCCTGTCTATCTAAAATATATCTCTGTATGACCTTGAAAACATACCTAACATGACTATAAGTTTGCTATTATAGAAGACTATCAATCTATATTTCTTAATTATATATTACATTTTTAAATGAGTTGTGTGGGGGACTGTGGGAGTCCAGCTCCTACCTTTCCAATCTTTCCTAGGATTCTTAGGAGGAGGGGGGAGGGATAAGAAAATATCAGATAGAGTGACCTTAGCAGCTGTTGCTCCTTCCTCAGCAGTCAAACAGTTCAGACAACACAATAACATGCAGTATCTAGACTCTCTGTGTATTTTCCATCTTTACATGGCTTTTTTTTTTAAAAAAAATCTTGCTTTACTGCCTTTTATAAAGACTTTACTTTATCATTTTAATACTATATGTCTCTTTTTATGACTGTCTATACCTTTTCTTTTCTCTCCCGAGCGTGGTTATACTTTTTAAATACACTGTGACCTGTGTAGAGGTTTGTTTTGTCTGAATCTGTCCTTATTGTGCATCTGTAACCATTCCTGTATGCATGAGCAAAACAACTGCTGTGTAACTTAGATCACAGTGTGGTGGTGCTGGCTTCTCCCCCTTGGTTCCCTTAGAGTCTAGTCTCCATGGCAGAGGCACGTTTACCACCAGCTCTGGGAGCCATGTTTAGAGCTCCAACCCTGGGAAGTTTCTAGGTCAATGCTGCCACTGAGTAGCGTGCCTCCAGATGCTCATAAACATCATATAAGTCTTTGGTAGCAGGGCCTCTTAAAAGAGCCGCCTGTTTTTGCTGCTAATGCACATTCAAGAAGCCATCTCTTAAAGGAGCCATGTCTCTGCTTGCACCTAGCAAACAGAGCCTACTCCCCAAAAAGTGGTGACCAAGAAGCTGAATCCTTTTTAAATCTTTTTCAGACTTTATGTGGAAATTCTTGCCCAATGTTTTAGCACCATATGTAACCAGATGTTTCTGTCCTGCCAGCAACTCCCAAATACCAAGCAGCTGCTTCTCAAATAATTGACTCTGAGGCTTAGTATAAATTATAAATGCTCAGCCAGTAGCTCAGTCTTATTACTAACAATTAATTAACCCATAATTCTTATCTATGTTTAGCCACATGACTTGGTACCTGTTCTCAGTACAACATTCTCATCTTGCTTCCTCTGCATCTGGCTGGGGACTCCTGACTCCACCCTTCCTCTTCCCAGCAGTCTTAGTTTAGTCGCCCTGCCTATTCTTCCTGCCTGGCTACCGGCCAATCAGCATTTTATTAAACCAATTTGAGTGAGTACTAGAGGATTACTCCACGACAAATCTACTCCCTAGTTGAAGCTATACAGAATTAAAAAAATCATTAACTATGCTAGTTACCTTTTATTGACAACTTGACACAACCTAGAGTCACTTGAGAAGAGGGAACCTCAGTAGGAAATTATATAAATCAAGTGGGTCTGTGAGGAATCGTGTTGACTGTTGCTTTGTGTGGGAAGACGCAGCCCATTATGGGAAAAATCATTCCCTGGGGTGGTAGATCTCAACTATATAATTGAAGAAAGCTAGATGAGCATAGCTACCTAGGAAGAAGGTAGTATGGATGCACTGGTTTCTCTTCTGCTTTTGACTATGAATACAATGTGCCCAGCCACTTGAGTTTCTGCCTTGACTTCTTCAAAACATGGATTACAGTCTGGAATCATAAGCCACGCAAACCCCTTCCCTCCTCTCTAAGTTGTTTTTGATCAGGGTGTTCTTTTACAACAACAGAAATTAAACCAGCGCATCAATCAAGACAGGAAGTGCAAGGCTGGATACTGACCTGAGATATTTCTCTTGGGAAGACAGCAAGGATGACAGTTAGAGAATACTGTTGTATATGTAGCATTTAAATTTTTCTATTTGTCAAAGGATACTGTAGACTGAATTCTTGCATCTGATGGCATAATTGATAAAGAACAGAAATGGATTACTGAGGAAGCTTGGCAAAGTAAGAAGTTTAAGAATTGAGAAAGACTTAATGGGTTTTCTATAGAAAAAGAATTCTCTGAGAATTTAGTCCAGGGCCTCATATATGCCAGGCAAATGTTCAGCAGTTGAGCCACACTCTGTCCAAAGAAAAGTCTTAGGTGATTAACACCTGAAAGATGACATAAAATTATTCATATCTGTAGTATTCCAGGAGTCTTACTTCAACAGTATATGAGTCTTTCATGAGGTGAATATATATTCCTGGGTTTTAATCCTGGCTCAGTTTATCTGGGAGCTCAAATTCTTCATTCCTAATAGGTGGCCATAAGCATAAACATTAACTTTTATGAGCCAACTAAAGCATTTACAGCAGTGTCCAGCAACTCATAGGGAGTTGCTGATCCTACTTCTTTATTCTTCAAATTTAAATAACTATTGTTATTATTTTATTGCTGTTTGGTTATAAATCTTTTAATCTAGCACAGTGGTTCTCAACCTATGGGTTGTGTCCCCTCTGGGGATCAAATGACACTTTCACAGGGATCACCTAGTATCACCCAGATATTTACATCATGATTCAGAACAGTGGCAAAATTACAGTTATGAAGTAGCAAAAAAAATAATTTGATTAGGAGTCACCACAAGATGAGGAACTGTATTAAAGTGTTGCAGCATTAGGAAGGTTGAGAACCACTGATCTGGCACATAGAGTGATGGGCTCATCCTAACATCTTCATGTACATTTGTCACTACACGTTTTTCTCATATGTTCCCCTCCCCCACTGACTTCTCCCACTGGTCCCCTTTCTTCTCTCAATTAGTCCCATTACCCTCTTATGTACCACATTCCTTAGAATGTCTTCCTACCTTCCCATGATCTTCTTTCTAGCTTTGTGGCTTCCCCACATATAATGCACAACCACACACACACACACACACAACCACACACACACACACACACACACACACACACACACACACACTTTTAAATTTAGATAACATATATGATAGAAAGCATGATATTTGTATCTCCATGTCTGATTCATTTTTCTTAATATGATGATTTCCAGTTGCATCTATTTTCCTGCAAATTTCCTGGCTTCACTTTTCCTTATGACTGCATAACATTCCACTCTGCATATGTAGTTTTTTTTCCTCCATTCATGTTTCAATGTCCATCTATCCTACTTTCACTTACTGAACAGTGTGTCAGGAAATGGGTTTGCCCATTTATCTGGGGGTATGTTAGTTTAGAGTACCTTGTTTATGTACCTCAATGTGGTAAAGCTAGGTCACGATGCATTTTTATCTTCAAATTTTGAGGAATCTGCCACTGAGTCTCATAATGGCTTCAACAGTTTCACAGCCCTACAAGCAATAAATGAGAGTTCCTCTTTCTCCACATTCCCCACTGTGTTTGTTGCCATGTGCTTCCATAGTGTGACTGTTCTACCTGGGATGCTAAGGAATTTTAAAGAAGTTTTAATTTGCTCTTCCATGAAAAAATGCTGAATGCTTTTTTGAGTATTTATTGGCATTCTGCATTTTTTTCTTCTGGGAGATTTTGTTCAGTTCATTAGCTCCTCTAATAGAGTGGATTTTTGGGAGGGTGTTGCTTTAATTTTACAGCTCTTAATACATCTTTTATATTAGTCTTGTGTCTTAGGTATATTTGACAATTTTCCATTCTTTAGACTGCTTCTTCCCTCTGGTAAGAGTCTCTTTTTTTTCTGTTTGAAGCTTTGTAATTGCATGTAAATTCCGTTTCTCAATTCTTGATTTTTTTTTCTGGGCTGGAATTTTAGAGTCCTTTCAGAACATCTTTGACTGTGCCTCTTTATTGAAGTGTTTTCCCCATCTTTTCCTCTTGCAATTTCAGAGTTTTAGGTCTTACATTATAATTTCTGATCTGTTTAAAATAGTTTCCTATCCAGGGTAGAGAAATTAATATAGTATCTTTCATAATGTGGAAATCAGTTTTCTGTTCAAGAAGTAGTCTTTTCCCCAATGTATACTTTTGATAAGCTTTTCAAAAATAAGTGGCTCTCACTGCATGAGATTATCTGGATCTCTATTGTATTCTATTAGAATTTATATGTATAGCAAGGTGGTACTGTCACTATGGCTTTGTAACACAATTTGAGATCATGTAATGAGATACCTTCAGCATCATTCTTCTGTTGAAGATTGTTTTGGCTCTTCAGGGTTTGGCACTTTTGTGTAGATTTTTGCTTTGTCTGCTTTTGTGAAGAATGCCATTGGCATTTTGATGGAGATTGCAAAGGATCTGTAAAATGCTTTCTGTAACATATCTGTTTTCACAACATTAACTGTACATCCAATGGGCACTGAGGACCTTTCCATCTCTGATTGCCTTCTTCATTTTCTTTCAACACTGTCTTAAGATATAGTTTGTACAGATCTTTCTCTTTTTTGATTAGGTTATCCCTAAGTATTGCACTGCTTTATGAAGCTATGGTTAATAGGATTATTTTCCCTGTTTTCATTCTTGGTAAATTAGTTATTGGCATGCAAAAGTTATACAAGAGATTTTTCAGTAGTGGAAAAATTAAAATTGAAATGTGGAAGTAGAAACAAAATATAAAACCTAAATATGCTAAAAATGAGATAGAGTGAAAATATTGTTAAATATACAGAGAGTAGAAAGAAGAGCAAATAGAGGGGACTGGAGAGATGACTCAGGTTTTAAGAGCACTGGCTGCTCTTCCAGAAGTCCTGAGTTCAATTCCCAGCAACCACATGGTGGCTCACAACTATCTATAAGAGGATCAAATGCTCTCTTCTGGCCTGCAGGCATACACGCAGAACATTCATCCATAAAATATGAATAAATAAAATTTTAAAAATTGAAAAAAAAGAAGAGCAAATAAAAGTCAGAAATAAAAAGAAAAGAAAGGAAAGAAAAATTCAACCCTCAGGTGGGGATAACAAATACAAAAAACAAAAATTTAAATATTGTCAGGTAAAAATTTTGGCAAATATGTGGGGAATAAAAAGAAATCATACACACATGCATACACATGTATGCACACACAGGATGCACACACACATTAAAGAAACAAAAATATAAAAGATTACATGCTGGAACAATTTCATTCTGAGCCCTCAGAAATTGGTGTCAGGTGGGTTTTAGAGGTGGGAAGGGTGAGTTGAACTTATGGTCTCTTGCCAATGGTTTATTCTCTTGTTGAGACAACATACTCTTGTATTGGACAACTTTCTGCTATCCACCAGAGCTGTCTTCACGGGGGCAATTTCCTTCCTTTGTGTACCAGAGGCTCCACTTGCCACTGTTAACTTGCTGTTCTGTGGTATTATAGATACTGTCACCCTCCTGTCATGTATTAGCTCTGGTAGGAGTCTGTTTATCTATACATACACGTACAGGAAAATGTAGAATGGATGTCATTGCTGAGTAGTTACCTATCTACTGGTTGAGTAAAGTTGCTGCATGCACTTTTAGTATATTCAAATTATAATTGTGTTTCAAACTAACCGTCCCCCTCTGAGTAGAGGCTATATAAATTGAGTAAGTTCTTTATGAGCTCCAGCTTCTAGAGTTTACTGCATTAACTCCTGTCATAAATAGCTGCTAAAATAGGACTGAGCAGTGCAGTTAGCAAACATGCCTTTGTGCACCTGTGCTTCTCCGGCTTCACTTCCATCAATAAAGATCCCTTACCTGCCATAACCACAGCTTTAGTAAGGTGTAATTCAGGCTCTGTATAGCATACCTCGCTGTCAGAGTGTAGCAAGTCCAAATAATCCCCTAATCTTTTCTTTTTGCTCATGATCATTTATCAATCAACACAGGTCAGTAGGTTGACCATAATGGAGTGCTCTGAGAATAGACACCTCTGTTGACACAGAGAAGGTACTTTCAGGAGCTTGCCAGTAACTAGGGTGTTTTTGTTGGTCCTGCTGTTGCTGCTGCTTTTTATTATTTTAAAAGGGGAAATAGCATATCGCTTGGAGAACATTCATCCTTTATTCAAATCACATTTTTGGTGTGTTCCTGGTTTATATACCTGTTTATGTGAGTGTGAACAAGTGTCCAGTTCTGCATGCATGTGCATTCACGTACATGTGGAGGCCAGAAGACAATGTTAGAAGGCTTCCTAAACTCCTCTGTACCTCATTTCTTTGAGATGAGTGTCTCCTGAACCCAAACTTTACCAGTTCAGTGAGGCTGGCTGCCTAGTGAGTCCTAGGTATCACCTTATCTCTTTACAGCACTGGGATTACAGATGTGTGCTACCATGCAGGATTTTAGGAGGTTCTGTCAATCAAACTCCTCCTCTTCCACCGGAAGCACCTACCCATGGGGCCACTTTCCCAGGCCCTTCAGAACAAATATTTTAGTTTGATACTTAGTTTTTAAAATAGGAACAAAATGTTATGATGAGGAATTCATAAATTATAAAAGGAAAAACTTCTGTTCACAATAGTATGTGGATTCTTACCCAGAGAGCAGGTATATTCTGTTAATCAAGCTAGTAAGACCATTAGCCTAGGATAAATGAATAATTGAAGGAAGTAACTTCCATGTCCCAGTCTCAAAGAAGACTGCAGAGCCTATAGTCTGTGTAGGGAAAGAATCATGTATCTCAGCTGAGTGCAGGGCAAGCTGGGACATGGAAAGTGGAAGACATTGTTGGCTCAAGGGAGACATATTAGTTATTTTCCTGTTGTTGTGGTAAAATGTCCTACAAAGTCAAATGTTTATTTTGGCTCATGATTCTAGAGCAGGGAAGCATAGCAGCAGTTGGCAGAAACAGGAAGCTGGATGCTCACATTCCATTTGTGCATAAGAAGAGTGAGTAAGCACACAGTGGGGTGAAGCTATTTATTAATACTCAAATGTCACCCCCAGTGATATATTTCCTCAAGAAAGGCTCCACCTCCTGAAGTTCTGATACCTTCCCAAACTCTCCATAATGGAAGACTAAGTGTTCAAATACATGAGCCCACTGGAACATTTCTCATTCAAACCACACCAGAAGCTAAATTGTTGCCCCTTTACAAATACATCTAGACATTGATAATTATGGTCAGTTGATTGTAAATGTTGATTTTAATGTGGTGAGAATGGCAAGCAATGTGGTAATCCACAGCAAAGTTGCAGAAAGGGATACTGAAGGCCAAAATTGACCCACCACTGAGAATGGTCCATGAGAAGAAAATCTTGTTAGATATTCAACCTGGTTTGTTCAACTTATTTCATGGTTGATATATTATTGACATTTACTCAAATGTAAGAAGTTGGAGATACACTAATATTTTAGCATCTTTAATAATTTATTAGGCAGTTTCTCTAAACATAATTTTAATTTCTTGACCCTCCTCAATTCACATTCCTTTATTTCTTAGTATTTTTACTGATGATTTGGGAATTTAATATCATGAACCCTCAACACACTCACTTTCCAGTCCTCCCAGGTCTGACCTCACCATCATTGTGACCTCCCCCTGCAAAAAAAAAAAAAAAAAAGAAAGAAAAGAAAAAAGGAAAAAAAAAGTCCAATTTATGTTGCCCATACACTTATTAGAACAGGTGTGGTCAAACTCCCAGTGACCAGCTCCTTAAAGAAAACTGAGTCCTTCCTCACTGATACTTCCACTCTACCCCACTGTAGAAACTATCATTTGTGGAGAGCTACACTTCATCATCCTTATCACAATTTTTAAGCTTTCTCTTTGGTGGCTTTCTATCTAGGCTGTTACTTTAGGGGGTGGGGAGATTAATCATTATCATAGAAGCCTTCTGTAGCTGGAGTTTTCTCCAGTCCTGCCTGGCCTACGATCAGGACAAATCTCTCTCACCTGCCAGTCCCGCAGCTGCTCAGACCCAATCAAGTAAACACATGGGCACCATTTTTATTTGAAGTTTTTTTTTTTTTAGTTCTGTCTAGTTTTTTTTTAACTAGTAAAAACTATATCTAGCACACAGCATAGCATGTAATTTGGAGACACCTCTGTATAACATTGCCTAGGTCAAGCCCGCATGTACGCCATGAACCTGCCATAGACTATTTTAAACCTGCAGGCTGTTGCTAACTTGAGAGAGACAAATAGGAAGCTGTTTTTTAGTTTTGTTTTAGAATCTTTTTTTTTTTTTAGGTTTTAGGTGAAAACTCTTGCCCCATGTTGGGTGCCATTTGTAGCTGGTGTCTCTCTGTCTCAATCTTTCACTTCCCAGAATTTTCCTCTCCTTGTCTCTCCTATACTTCCTGCCTGGCTACTGGCCAATCAGTGTTTTATTTATTAACCAATCAGAGCAACACATTTAACATATAGAACACCCCACAGCAGCCTTCTATGTCCTCTTTCTCATTGTGAGTCTTCACTCATCAATATCATGGTAAAAGTAGCTTCCTTGTTCTTTACAGTTCGCTGGAGCATGGAGCATGGACTTACACATGGTTTCTGGAGACAACATGAACCACAGACATCCACATGGTCTCTGGTGTCAGCACTTGACACAGATACCATCATAGCCCTCAGCCAGCAGCACAGGCCAAGGACATCAACATGGCCTCAAGTGGCAGTGTTGCTCATTCACATCAACATGGCCCTCCGCAGCAGCAGAACCCACAGACATCGATATGGCTTCAGGTAGCATCCCAAACCAAAGACATCTGTATGGCTTTTGGTAGTAACTCCAGCCAGGGATATCAACATTGCTCCTGGCTACTGTAGGATCACAAACGTCCACATGAACCTTGGGCTTCAACAAGGCCTGGGGAAGCAGACCATGGATACCAAAGTGGCCTCCAGAGGCAGCACAGGCTATAGAGGTCTTTCAAGGAGGTTCAATCCAGAAAATAAACCAACTGTTCTTCATCTTGAAAACCTTGCATTGCTTAGAACCAGGGCTATTATGTGGCTGGGCAGTGTGTCAATTTTGCATGAAAATATTCATTGCAATCTGTCATTGGTCTGGTTCGATGTTTTTGGTTTCTGAAGTGCCATAAATACTGAACCATTGCTGAGACTAATCTCAGATAGCCTGCTATTGCCAGAGTCATGGTGATCCTGCAGCTCTGATTCTGCAGGATTGGCTCCAGCAGCTCTTAGATGTGGTAGATGTTGGGTTGGAATGACTCAAAGTGCTGGATCTGAGCCTGGACGGTAGCAGAGTTGGTCAGCTGGGTCTGGTTTCTGCTTCCTTGATATTAATAATTAATTGTAAATATTCTCACTACCCCTTGTCTACTCATTGATAACCTTATCCTTATTCTTTTTGAATAAAAAAAAAAGAATTTACCAAAGAGTCTGTGTCAATGGGAATAGCTTTGTAATAGTTCCTTAGTGTTTTAAGAACCATGCAATAATGACACCAGTCAATATGGACTTGATTTTCTTCCATGTCATGAGACAAATAAGGTTTGTGTGGGAAGTATTGACATGGTACAATCAAAAGTTAAATTTGTGTGTGTGTGTGTGTGTGTGTGTGTGTGTGTATTTTGTGTGTATATATGTCTGTATGTTGATATGTGTGGGAGTATAGTTGTAGGAGCTTGTGTGTGTGTGTGTGTGTGTGTGTGTGTGTGTGTGTATGTGTGTGTGTTTGTGTACATGTGTACACGTATATGGAAGATAGAGACCAACTTCAGAAATTGTCCCTCAAGCACTATCCACATTTTATTTTATTTTTTTAAACAAGAGTGCTCATTGACCTGGAACTCAATTTGTGTCTCTTCTTTCACACCCCTAGCACTGTACACTCAAGTATGATTGAAAACATTCTTGTGCTTGCAAAGTAAGCACTTTATCAACTGAAGAATCCCTCCATCTTTCTAGAAGTTAGGTACTTCAGGGTTAGTGTAGAAGTTCCGTTTATCATGTACCTGCATACACATTCAGCTATTTTCTGGGATGGTGATTTAGTTAGATTGGTAACTTAAAGATGAATAAATTAATGTTAGATTTAATTCTTTGGAGGCTGCAACCCATCATTTCTTGGAGAAAATGTGCTGGAGTATTTTAGTACCATGGAAGGTCACAAGAAAGGCTACCTGGGATGTAGAATGTATAGGATTCTAGTGTTTTGGACTGACCTTTCCAGATTTTATAAAAAAGTATATTTGCCCTCTACCAAGTTATTATTTTATTTTTTAAAGGTTCTGGGATCCATCAGTCTTGGCCTTATCTAGATGCTGACTCCACTGATAAAACAAAACTGAGGAGCTGCTCTTGGGTGTGAAAACTACACAAGGTACCTGTTCCTGCACAGGTATGGGGTGGCATCAAACAGTATCTTCTGGGTAGGACAATATATATCAAACCAAACTACATGTGTATGTTTCAGGTTCAGGTCAATAATGGTAGGTCATTAATCAGTTTTCTACTTGAAGATAATAAAGGAAACAAGCCACCAAAACCTTATGTTTCCAAAAATATAAGAGGGACTCAGAGGGCAAGGAGGGAGGAGGGGACTGGGAAGAATCAGTATGAGGCAGAAGCAGCAGTTTTCAATGTCTTATTCCTGCAGATAACTCTTCCAATTTAGGTGACATCAGAGAATCAGAGATTCCCTATAAATCGGCAGAGACTGGAAGGCAGTTATCATATAGACCATACCCCACACTGCACATACCCATGTTTTCACATGTCAGAATACTAATGTTATCTTTCTATTGCAGATGGAAATGTCCAAATGGTTAAAACTTTACTTCCTAACAATGTGTTTCTAGCATTTTACCTGGTGTTATAAGTGATAAGCTTAGCCTATGATAATGCCATCAGGTAATCTATTTCTCTCAAGCCTTGTGCATACTCTGATATGGTTTTTTATTGGTGTATATAATCTGATAGACTTTGAATTAAAAATAACGAAAATCACATTAGTCTGCTTAGAGATGAGGTGTTATGTAATGGAATTGTGCTATCAGAGCTTCATTTCTTAGTGTTTAGTTCTTAGAACTCTAGGTTTCAGATAAACAAAGATGATCATGACTTATGGCTCATTTTCTTCCATGAATACTGACATATTTATCACTGTCAGTTAAGGAACCACTATAATAGTGATATCAGTTACCCAAAGGAAAATATGTAATACATGAAATTATTGTTCCTGGGGGTCCATGTTGGCAAACCTGGGTAGGATTTAGTTCTCCTAATGTCTATTTTCATCATTATATTTTACTATTTTTATGGGGGTTAATGCAGCCCAGCCATAATGCATGTGGGAAGGTCAGAGGACAATCTATTGACCTGACATTGAAACTCAGGACATCAGGATTGGTGGCAACCAACTTAACCTACTGAGCCATCTCATTAAGCCAACTCTCCTAATTCTTAAATAAGGTATCTTTCTATTGCAAGATTCTTGCTTTTCAGGAAATCCCATGTTCCTGAAAAATCAAGTGGCATTTTATCACTTCAGTTTACTTGGTATCATATTAATTTACTCATTTTTCTCATTTATATTTCAAACTATGACTACATAGAAATAATTTTCACTGTTAGCTGTACATATATCTTCCTCCACAAATACCACCCAATCATTTTCAGATGTACAGTCTCTGTGAATGTAAGACACAAAAGCAAATAGAAACAATGAGAATTCACTATAAACTATTCACATGAGCACAAGATTCACATGTGTGTGTGAGAGAGAATATATATATATATATATATATATATATATATATATATACATATATATGAAAAGGCACACATATATGTGAGTGTATGGGACCAGTGATCAGCGTCAGATATCTTCCTCAGTTGTTCTCTACCTTACTTTATGAGAAGTCAGTCTCTCACTGAACCTGGAGTCACCAACTTATCTACGCTGGCTTTCCAGCAAGACCTGGGGATTGTCCTGTCTCTCCAGACTCAGCCCTCATATTGCAGGTGAGCACCACCACTGTACTTACATGACTTCTGGGGACTGAACTTAGGTACTGAAGCTGGTATGGCAAGCACTTCACTGACTGAACCATTTCCACACTCCAAGATTTAAAACTTTTGCCAGAATTTTTTACTTCTATAAGTTGAATGAAAACTATGACTCAGGAGTTAGATAATTCAGAGACTAAGAGCATGCACCACTCTTGCAGAAGAATTAAGTTTGGTTTCAGCACTCACCTCTAGTGGCAAAAAACTACCTGTAATTCCAACTCCAGGGGACCTGATGATCCTTTCTGACCCCTAAAGACACTGCTTTCTGTTAACAGACCCCTCCCCTACTTTGCATACACATGAATAAAACAACAAATGATGATACATAGAAAACATATTTTTTGACATAAGACACTGTACACCACTTGGGTGTTGGTGGTCTAGTCTGATTTGATAAGATATCAAAGGTAGTTTGAATGGCAAATGTTCTTCATAGCCTTACATGTCTGATCTTGTGGTTCCACTTGGTGTGTTGTTTGGGGAGGTTGTGGAACCTTTGGGAAACGGAGGTATTTATTACGTCATTGGGCATTTGAGTGTTTTAGCCTTGTCCCATTTCTAGTTTGCTCTCTCTGCTTCCTATTTATGGAGAAGTATGCTGTCTCCCAGCTTTCTTCTTCAGCCACCTGTCACCATCCTTCCCCCACCATATGCATTCTCTATCTGCAAACTTGAGCCAAAATAAACTCTTCCTTCTGTAAGTTGTTTTTGGTCATAGTATTTTTACCACAGCATAAAAAAAGCAACCAGTACAAATTTTGAAGGATAAGTGATGAGTTTGTGAAGAGAGGGGCACTATAACAAACAGCCAGGATAACTCAATGTTTTAATTCTAGTCTGTGTATTTTTTTTCAGCCTGGATGTGCTGCTTCAGTAGTTGCCTAACATTTGGCTGATTTTAGAGTCATAATTTCCAATATCTCTTCATTTAGAGAAAGCTGAAAAGAGAAAGACATTAGGGAAATGGACAGAAGACCCCCACAAAAGAAATATAGAATGTTCTCAAGCCCTTTACCTTCTTTATTTATATTGAAAACAAGCCTGGAGGCTATCTGAGCTCACGAAGAATAACTTACATCCACAGTACATATACACACTCATTTTCTCATTTTCTCATTTCAGGGCACATGGTTCTTTTTTCCCTTTGTAACACTTCTACTAGTTAAAAATATATGCTGGCAAGTTGGTGAGATAGCTCAGCTGGAAAAGGCACACGAGTTAATGTCCCAGAACCCACACAGTGAAAAGAGAGAACCAACTCCTTCAAGTTGTCTTCTGACCTCCACACGTGTGCTGTAGCAGGAGTGCACCCCCATACATACACAGATGTGGGGACATGTACACAATAAATACCTATGCTACCATATGTTGCAGCAGCTAGCATTGGTAAAGACTATGAAATATAAAGGAAAACAGCAGAAAATAATTTACTGAGACTGAATGCAGGAAGACAGAAGAACAACAAAAAGAAACCCTGTGGCAGCACTATCAGAAGGAGCCAGTATGTTGTAATGATGCTCAGCAAGAGTGTTAGGAGCAATGAATCTTTAGGACTGAAGCGTGACTGAGGCAATCCATTCCTAACAAGTCACTAGGTGATGATGATGCTGTTGGTTCCTGGACCACACATATGGTTGCTGGTGGCCATGTCAGAGGAGCAGCAGGTGTCAATTGAAGATCAGGTGTCAGCCCACCAGAGGAAAATCACTGATGGATGAATATTGGATAGGCAAGGCCCCAAGACCACAGACTCCAGAATGTCTTTTGCTTCTGCTGTGCCTTTCCATATTTGGGGCTGCCATCTTCCTTTGGTATCTGGCATGGTGTGAATGGGTGTGGGGATATCCCCATTGCCTCTAATGTAGTGTGTTTATCTCATGGAAATATCCCACTCTATTGGGCATTTTTTTACCTGTGGATTATTATGAAGATGATTTCTTCCTAAGCTGTACTGTCTAATTGATGATAATAATGTTAGTTTAAATAGAGTTTTGATGATAAAAAATAAAACAAGAAAGAGTCACACAGTTAGAACACATGAGTCTCTATTGAGCTGTATAGACTGTGGCATAGGTCAATGATTAAGAAAAACAATTGAGTCCCAGGAGCCCAGCTAGTTTAAATTCTTCTAATCATAATGTTGAGAGATGTGTTCACAGGTTTCGGAGCGCATCATAGCTGAAACAAAACTTTGAAAATAACTTAAAGTTAGACTAAGATGTTTTTGTCAAATAGCTTTGAGGTGAAAAACTCAAGAAGACAATCTAAATTTTTAGAAAGGCATACAGCTGAATGAGGAAGTCTTAGGTCAGGGAACAAGAAGAAAACAGCCCAGTTATAATTAGCTGATGTGCCTTTCTTGTTAGGACTGGTTGATGATAAAAGGTGATGACTAATTCCTTATACTCATTTCTGCCCTCAATCTCGTGATATAAAAATACTGTTGATGAGCGGTTATGTACACTAAAGATTTAAAGTAGAGCTGACTGGTTGTTTTTCATGTATAAAAGTTTAGGTTTGTGATTCCTTTAAGATTCCTTATAAGATATCCTTTCAAGATAGGCAATAAAGTGATTGGTTCTTTCTTTGTAACCGCAATATGCAGCCTGCTAGTAAAAGAACTGGCTGAGAAGAATAGCTTGCTTGCTTACTCTGTCAAACTATAACAAGTTGTTTGGGTATGGATGTACGTGGGTTCTTGAGACAACTTGTTTTTCACCTAAAAAATTATGTAAAATGTTCATGTAAGGGATATAGAAAACATGCTGTTTTTACTTGTATTCATTATAATCATTCACTTGAAAAATAGAATGTAGCTACATTGTGATTTTAATGTTACCTGAAAGATTTTGTTGGGGTATGTAAGCTGTAAGGAAAAGAATAAAGATAGAGTTAGATAGAGTTAGAAGGAAAACATCAAGGATTAGAGAGTTAGAAGGAAAATATCAAAAATAAAGATAGAGTTAGAAGGAAAACATCAAGAGAGACAGAAGGGATATGCAGTGAGTAGCTGTTCCAGCTTTGACCTGGAAGAACTACCTCTAGAGGCTTCTGATAACTGCTGCACCTACCTATGACATGCCCCAGGGTGGGGCCAAGACAGGAGCCCTTAAGACCCAAGATCTGGATGTGCTGGGTGTCTTGGTTCCTGGTGATCCTCAATGATGAATGGTAGACGGAGCGGAGTTCTCCAGAGAACCCAGATGGACTGCACCTCACCTCTCCCAGATCCTGTAACCAATCCCTTTACTGGCTGTAAGTTACCCCAAAATAAACCTCCTTTTTAACTACGTGGAGTTGTGTTAATAATTTCCCCAATAGGGACATTTCTGGATGGAGATAAGAAAAGAGAATATAGAACACAGAATATAGAATACAGAATCAGAATACAGAAGAAAAATAAAGGCAAGGTCTGAAGGAAACCATCAAGAGAGTGTGTGAGCATCTTTTTCCCTTACCCCTCAGATAAAAAAGTTGTAGTATGCTGACTCCATGAGTTCCCTTTGAGCCCTGTGCTGCCAGAGGCTGGTCCCCCAGGCAGTGAAAACATGGTTATTGAGGCCACTCCAGTCCTGAAGGCTGGTGTGAAGCTATAAAATAAACTAATCCATTTGGAGTAGATGGCTAAAAGGGCTCACACTTGTTACCCTTGTGCTCAGAAGCAGGGGAGAAGAGGAAGGAGAATAATTGACATGAGGCCAGTATGAGCTACACAGTGAGGCCCCACAGACTGGAAAGTAGTACAGTGACAGAGTGCTTACTTAGCACCTAGAGGGTCCTGGGTTCAAATCTCAGAACCAACATCCAAACAAAAAAACAAACACAGTGAGGCCCCATCAAAATGTAACCTCATGGATGGATGGATGAATTGTGTCTACATGGGATGAAAAATTGCTGGAAATAAATAGAAATTTGAATCATTGTTATAAATTGTGTATCTGTTAAACACCCAGAGCTGGGGAGATGGCTCAGTCTACATAGCATTTGTATCGCAAGCATGAGGACCTGAATTTGATTCCCCAGAACTTACATGACAAACAGTAATAATAAAAGCTGGGAATGGTGGTGCAGGCTTATAATCCCAGCAATGGAGAGACCCTGTCTCAAAAACCAAGGGGGATGGCACCAAAGGAACGACAGTGGAAGTTGACTCCCAAGCTCCACACACATGTGTAGACATACACACAGGCAACCATATACATGCATGCATAAATGTGACCTACAAGTATCCCAAACACATGATCAGGAGCTGATGAGAGAGCTCAGGGGATAAAGATAACTGATAACAGGAGTTCAGTTTCCAGAACTCACATTCTGAAAGGTGACAATTAGCCTAAAAGTTGTTGTCTGTACTCTACAGGTATACTGTGGCACACACAAGCCCATGCACATACACACAAATGAACTTTAAGCAATTGAATTTTGTGACCTGAGGTAACAATAGCATATGTATACACCAATAAATCAATAGCCTTATTTTTGCCAGTTTTCTGTCAACCAACACACAGTGAAAATTTACCATGTTTCCTGGGGCTGGCATTATGGAAATGCAGAAGCCAATGTTCCTGTCTTGTCTTTTGTCTCCCAGATTTCCAGGACCTTAGGACTTTAGATGGGGAAGGTGGAAATGTATAAATGGATGCAGATGTGGGATAGGTAATTGGCATGGTACCTCCTTTCTCAATCCTGTTAGAAAAAATTTGTTCTTTGGCAATTTTGTGAATGTACACAATGCACATTCACCTTTCTCATCAACCCCATCTCTCTAATTAGGTCCAGCACCTTCCTTCCCTCCTGCCAAGTTTACTCAATCTAAGTTTCCAAAGGCGGGGATATCTCAGTCTATCCAGCAGAGGGCGCCCCTCACACATCTCAGATGTGGGAAGGGAGCTTCCTCCATTTTGAGCATCTTGGGCATCTTTCCTACCAGGTGGCTGTCACAGTCCCTTTTTGGAATAGGAGGGCAAGAAGAGGACCAGTGCTCAAGGGTTGACATTTAATCATGGAACCGGGATCTCTAACTGCTTCGTTATTTGAAATACTTTGAAGACACAGCTTTTGGATCTCTCAAGGATTCTCACCAATGAATGAAGTCCAGTGGTTCCAGCCCCCGGGTAGCTGGTTGTAAGTTCTTTCTACGCTCTCATCACTGTAGCAGAGCTGTGGATTTAGCTGAGTTCGGTTCTGTGGGACAGGCGAAGAATTCACTGTCTGCTAGAGACAACAACAACAACAAAAAATATTAGGCAAGATAATGGCCAAAAGAGAGCGCGAAGTAATAAAAGCTAATTGAGGAAGGTTGTCATATTTGGAAACCCAGAATCGAGAGTTTGCCCAGGGACCTCTGGGTTCTGTTTTTTTCTTACAGTGAGTCCTGCTCGGGTGTTTGCGCCTGAGTAGGCCTTTTCCTTCTCATAGGCTTTCTCTTAAGGAAGGATACAGCCCCCTTAGGAAGCAGTCCTCTTTTCCCTATCTGCCTTTACCCTTCTATCATTTCCGGACATGGTAACTTTGAACAGGGCTCTGACAACAGTCTCTTCTCCCCTCGCTCTTCTTCTCTCTCTCTCCCTTCCCGGTGATCTCTTGTGATTGGGAATATACTGGACACATCCTTTCATTTGTGCTTTGAACCTTCTCTTCTCTTTGTCTGCTGGAATTTCTGAAAGATAAACGGTGCTGGTTGGTGGCGCTGGTTACTGGCAGAAAAGTCACCGGACCATGGCCACGACTACCAGAGTTACAGAGAGCTTTATCAGGAGGGAAAAAGATGGGGGAGAAAGGGGAGTCAGGCCTGGGGGGAGGGAGCAGAGCAGAGCAGGGTACACAGAGAGGAGCAGAGAGGGAACAGAGAGAAAGGGTGGGGTCCGCATCTGGCTTTTTTAAGGCACAGATTGTGTGACAATGTTGAGCATATGTAGTTGGCCGAGCTCACTGATGATGTAAGACACAAGACCCGGAGGAGTGAGGGCAGGACCCTAACAATATCTGCCCAGATACTGATCTACATGACTCTCACTCTGAGTCAGATCTCGTTCACTGGTCACCTCTGCTGCAAACATTGCCTCACTGTCTTATTTAAAATCAATCTAACGTCTTCCACTTCCATAATTTATTTTTTCCAATTTGTTTTTGTCCACTGACATCTAACATTTTTTGTTCTAATGAAACATTTTATTTTGATTTACTTATTACCTGTTGTAGTTGTCATTTGATGGCTTGCTCTACGGCTTGAGGTAAGGCAGCATGCAGGTCAGCCACTTGACTGATGTCATGAGAAAGGGAGCTTTAGAGAAAGAGCAGGACAGTCCACAACATTAGGAAGGGAGTTTGAAAACAAAATTCTTGGACTTTGCACAGCACCCAAAAGAAAATGTCAGAAGAGAAAGGAACAAACACTTTCCTGAATCAGGCCTCAGCAAGACTGGCAGACCTAGTCATCATGGTGGATAGATGTCTTGACTTGTAGGGATTGAACTAGGGGGCAGAACTCCTGGGAAGGAAAAATGCATTATCTTAAGGTGAACCTCCTTACCTAGGGATTGTCCCCTTGCCAGATCCTTGACCTGCCCCATAGAATTAACCATTAAAGGAAGAAAAGAGAGCCTGTCTCCAGACATTCCTTACATTACCCCCAATGAAGAGATAGCCCTAAATCTCTTAGGGGATGACTCTTCCTCCTCCAGCTCCTCAGAAGTGGGTGTGGGTTTGGAGTGCCCCCTACCCCATGCCTCCTGTCAGAATGTAGATTGTATTGGTCTTGTGTGGGTGCTTTAGTGATTATCCCTACTGCCATTATTAGTAAATAACACTTGTTGTATTTAATTGTATTTTTATACATAGTATGATATTTAGGTTAGTGAGAGGTTGCAGTCCCTTTATTGAGAACCACAGGCAAGTGATTGTTGAGGACATCAAGTGAAGGAAACCTGGCTTACATCTCCAAATAATGACAGGGGAGCACATCACTTGAGTTTTAATCTTCAATTAATCGTGTAGGGTTGACAATTAAGACAATAAATCATGTACTTCATAGAAACAGCAAATGGTACTGTTGGAAGAAAACGTAATGTTCATTTAAATGCTGCATAATGAGCAAGGCAGAACATGAGGGATGATGAGATTTACATGCAGTCCTGGATTCTGCTTCATTTCAATTGACTGTCTGTGGAGAGGCCATTTGATGATTGGTAAATGGGCTGTAGGGAAGCTGTTATTTCAATTCAACAGTATTCACAGAGTTGTTTTAAAGATCAAAACTATGGCTTTGAATAAACAATGCTGAAATAAAACACTGGACAGAAAAGTATCTGCATTTAGATGAGTTGAAGAAAAATACTTAGTGATATTGTCACTGAGTGGCAGAATCCCTCTTGCCGATTCTTGGTTCCATTGATAAAAAGAATTTTAAGACAAACTCACAAGGAAACTGAGGAACAAGTTATTCGAGTTAGAGACATATCAGAGTAGTCAAGCAGATCTTTTCCAGTTTGATTTCTATTGCTGTGATAAAACATCCAGGTCAAAAGCAGCACAAGAGAAGAAAAGGTTCATCTGACTCTCAATTCCAGGTTCCAGTCCATCTCTGCAGCTCAGTCACAGAGGTAGAAGCCGGATACAGCTTGTTCTACCATCCATAGTCAAGGGCAGAGAGAAAGGGTAAGGGCTAAAGTTATATTTTATATTCAAATTACCATGCTTAAGAGGTCTATAAAGCAAAATTGCCTCTAACCTGTAAGCCCCACTTGCCTAAGGACAGATAACTTCCTGGAATGCTGGAGGCTATTGTTCATGTAAGATAACAAGCCACGTATGTGGTGATATTGTATTCCCCAAAATATTGTGCACTCTAATAAACTTATCTGGGATCAGAGAACAGAACAGCCACAATATTAAACATAGAAGTTAGGCAGTGGTAGCACACGCTCTTAATCCTAGCATTCTAGAGACAGAGATCTGCCTGGATCTCTGTGAGTTTAAAGCCACACTGGAAACAGTCAGACATGGCAACATGAGCCTTTAATCCCAGGAAGTGATGTCAAGAAGCAGAAAGGTATTTAAGATGTGAGGACGAGGAACTAGAGCTGGTTCAGCTTTTAGGCTTTTGAGCAGCACAGTTCAGCTGAGATCTATTTGGATGAGGACTTAGAAGCTTCCAGTCTAAGGAAACAGGATCAGCTGAGGAATTGGCAAGGTGAGGTGGCTGTGGCTTGTTCTGCTTCTCTGATCTTCCAGCATTCACCCCAATACCCGGCTTCTGGGTTTGTGTTTATTAATAAGACTCTTTAAGATTCACGTATTTCCAGTTCTGTAAACAAGGTTGGTTGCCCCAACTGCACAGGATGTGATTGATCACACGTAAATGGGAGGTACACAGGCAGGAAGTATATTAGGGTGTATATAAGTATATTATGCTTGCCCCCAATTGGATGAAGGCATGAAATACACAGCCTTGTGGGTTTTGCCTTTATAAGCATCTGACTGATGTAATTCTCAGCCATTCTCTGGGAATCCTGGGTATGGACCTGGCCAGTAACTACCATCCTGGCCAGTATTTAATAAAGATTGCTTCAAATTTGGCTCAAAAATTGTGGTAGTGGCTTTATTCTCACCCAGTGGGATTAACAAAAGAAATATGCATTTCCTGCCTGCTTAAGTACTGCTCTTCACTTGTAGATAGTTCAGAGCCTCCGCGCCAAGGAAATGGAGCTCTTCCCACTAAAATTTGTAATTATGTATCTATCAGAATATGACCATCCAGACTATCTATACCTACATGGCCACATGTTGGCTCATGCCTGGAAGTAGACACCTGAAAGTAAACTTTTAATTCCATTTCTTGCATCCCAGAATTCCCTACCAGCGGCCAGTCTCTAGATTCTCAAACATGAGAGAGCTTTTTGTGACCTATATCATTTTCTAATCATCTTCTTATGATATACAAAAATGTTAGCTTTGCCAAATAAGGTCAGACCAATCTTGAAGGGCCAGAGATGGATCCACTGTTAATAGTTCACACTGTTCTTGCAGAGGACCCGGGCTCATGTCCCAGTCACACATGGTGGCTCACAATCCCCTATAATTCTAGCTCCAGGGGATCAGATATCTTCTTCTATCCTCAGCAGACAGGCACATACACATAAACGCTGTGCCCTGAGGCTGTTCATCCTTCCCTAAATAACCTCCTACTTTCATAAATCAGGCCTGATTTATCAGGAAACTCTTCTACTCTCCAGATAGCTCCTCCTATCTTGCTGTTATAATCCCCATGACTCTTTTGCAGTACAGAACTTGTCAGTTTTCAAAGATACAATATTGCGATTATCTGATTAAGGCTTTCTCAGCCTTAAGAATCCATATGCATTTGAATGATAGACTATAAATTTTGTAATTGTTATGAGACCTACCCAGGAAAAACTGTGACGAAGATGGCACTTACCTGTGCTCTGTCAGACTGTTAAAGTGTGCACGGTGCTGAGGCCAGCATAGAGCACGGGTTGCTGCTATAAATCTCACTACATTTTTCCAGTGTCAGGAGCCAGGGCTTCGGGAAGCATCCTTGGTTCCAGTATATTTCTCATCAAAAGCCAGAACTGAAAATACACTTTCTTTTTTAATTCCTCATCATCAAGGACTTAGTACATGACTACAAATTAAGAGGTCCTTTGAGAGACATATTGTAAAAAAGGAGCATTTGGGTTTTTCTTTGAGATTTATTTATTTTTATTTTTATTTGTGTGTATGTACATCTACATGTATGTATGCCATACATGCATGGGAGCCCAACAAGGCCAAAGAGGGCATCAGATCCCCTGGGACTGGAGATACAGGGTGATGTGAGTCTCCCAATATGAGTGCTGAGAACCAATCTCCAGTTTTTTGGAATTGCAACAAGTGCTTTTAACCTCTGCAGCTTTGGCCATACTTTGTTTATGGTTATCACATGAACTCTTAAATGTATTTTCTCCAGCGAATAGTAAGTATGTTATCACTGGGAATATTGGATAGATGAAATGTGGTCATAATGGAACTGTGTATTAGCTGCACATAAAATTAAACTCTGCATTGACAGAGTACACTAGTTGTTAAACAAGACTCCTATGAGATAATAGAGAACTTTGCTCAACCTGATCAGTCAGCCCAGAAACAAATGTCTGCAGAAACAGTCCATCTCCCAAGCGAGTGTGTCTTGACTTGGACACAGAGTTTCAGGAACGAGGGACCACAGACTCGCATGCATGGTCTCTATGGCTGCAACAGTTTCTTCATTCACAAGCCCCTCACTCACCCCTAAGAAGGGTCCTGGCTACCTTTTCCCCTTGGCAGAACTCTCCATTTAATGTGTGAGAGAGGTTGCCCCTCACTGTGTGTACTAATAAATATGTGTGTGTGTGTGTGTATATAGCCTCATCTGTTGAAGATCCAACTCCGTTCTCTTTTTTCCTTCTGTCTCTATGCTGCCTTAGAAATCTAACATGTATGAAAATTGGAACACGGGGTCAAGTATCTGACTATCTCAACAGTTATATAACTAACCATTTGAACATTTTCTTTAAAACACACACACACATAACTGGCTTAGCAAGTAAATGTGCTTGTCACCCCGCAGTTCTTAGTTTTATCTCAGGCACCCACAGGATAGGAGAGAACAGACTCTGGCAAGTAGGCCTTTGATTCCCACACACACAGGCACATGTTTGAGCATACACACACACACACACACACACACACACACACACACACACACTACATAGAGTCTAAATCCAATACGTACATTGTATATTTTCCTAACTTTATTTTTCCTGTGACATAATACAAAGAAACTCTGAGAACACAGTATTAAAGTCAGTGAGGTTTGTCACAGTGTCCAACAGGAATTACACTCAGAAAATCTTCATTGCTTTTGTTTTATGTATTAGTTTCTGATCCATGAATTGCTTGCACACAATATTAGTATCTGAACCCGTCACACAAAAATATACATAAACACATAAGGGTTCATTGATCTGCTGACAATAACAATTAATTCACTTTTTTAAAAAACCTGAAACTGAATAAAGACACTGAGGACCCTGGATACTGGGGAATGACTCATGAGGACCTGAGTTTGATCTCCAGAACTCAGGTTTTAATTTTCATTATTTTTAAAGCTGATCTAACAACCGCAGCACTGGGGAGGCAGAGACAGGAAGATTGCTGGGGCTCTGTAGCCAGTTGGACTGGCCAAATTGGTAATTCTAGGTACAGTGAGAGACTGTGTCTCAGGAAAATGAAGTGGAAAGTGCAAACACAAAAGAACCCCAGACACCAGCCCCTGGCATCATACAAACAGGCACATGCATGCAACTGCACAATCATGAACACCTATATGAACACAGAAAAATAATAGCCTCCTATGACATCCCTAAATACTTGTCTTCAGGCTTGTCTCTTGTGAACTTGACTTCTCTGGGATTACCTCTTTACTATTTTCTTAAATTAAATTTATTCCTTTTGCTGATTTTGTACATGCACACAGTACATTCTATTACATCACCTTCATGCTCTCCTCCCTCCCTCCCACTCCCCCTCTGTGAGTCCCTTTCCCACATTCACATCTTAATTTTGCCTTGTGACCTACCTAGTTGAGAGCTATTCTGTTTTTAAAGACAGATTTCCTCATTTCCAAGAACTGTCTTTCTTCAGTTTCTGTCCTCTAATTGTTCCAAAAGAGACATGCTAATACCAAAAGTGTATTGGTAAATATATAATTTTATAATGGCAACAATGACAAATTAACAAAATAATGCAGCTACCTTCCACAAATCTGAATTTGTTCCACATGCATCCAGTTGTTTATATTTCAAGCACAATCCCAAAAGAGATCCACAGCTAGGCTAAAGAAAAATGTTTAGTGAGGATGCTATTTCCTTAGGGAATAGTTAGTTATAATTTTTCTCCTGAAATTTAGAGTCATTTATCTGGCACCACAACAGACTAAAAAAAAAAATAAAAAATTTGGCTTTGTATTTTGCATAATTAATGTGTGGGTGTGAGCTGTTTACATAAAATTCTATGAGAAAAGATCAGGAAGTTTATTTTCAGCAAAAATGTGTCCATTAGGTGATGGGAATCCTAATTTTAAAAAAGCACAGGACACTAGGCAAATTCAGCTTTATACTAATCTGAATCCTGTCAAATTCTGTAGACTTCACACTTATTCTTCTCTTTAATGTATGTATCACACTTTGACTTGTAAATCAATGCTATAGGAAGAAAGTGCCCATTTTCGCAGCCGATTTTGCAGCCATTTCACTGGCCAACTTAGCAGCCATTTTATCTCTTGTCACCAGCATGCTTCATCTGGCTGTCCTGTACAGGGATGCAACTCCTGTTCTCAAGCCATTCCCAGCCATGTGACTGTGGTACAACTTTGTTTTGACACTGTGGAGTCAGTAATCTAAGTCACTGGCCTTTATACTCTTGCAGGAGAGTGAGTGCCGATCACCATCACGGCTGATAAGATGAAAGAACATTGCTTAATATCCTAGTGTGTTGTTCTTTTAGATTTATTTCTATTACACTTTTTAACCATGTGGATGGGTGGTAGAGGGGACAGGTGTGGTTTTTGTTTATTTGTTTGCCTGTTTTGTTTTGTTTTGTTTTGTTTTGTTTTGTTTTTGCATGCACATACAGGTGCGCACAAAGACAGCAGAGGGATTTGGGTCCCTTGGAGCTCGTGGGCCTCCTGACATGGGTGCTGGGAACTAAACTGGGGTCCTCTGCAAAAGCCCTATGACTCTAACGGGGCGGCCATCTCTCCAGCACCAAATAATATCCTAATTTTTTTTAAGTGTTAAAATTTATGTGAATTTCTTAGGGACTGTTACCACAGACTCTGAGTTTGAAAGACATTCGTTTTGAGCATCAATAGCCCTGTAGACAGGGAGGCAGAACTCAATAGCACCGTGTTGTGTAGACAGGGAGGCAGAACTCAATAGCACTGTGTTGTGTGGATGGGGAGGTGGAACTCAGCTTCACGAGTCTATCCTGCTGTCAGCTGGATATTTCTTTGCAGCATTCCAAGTCTGCTTTATCCTTTCCTTTGCCAATATCTTTCTTTCTTTTTTTTTTTTTTTGGTTTTTTGAGACAAGGTTTCTCTGTGTAGCTTTGCGCCTTTCTGGAACTCACTTGGTAGCCCAGGCTGGCCTCGAACTCACAGAGATCCGCCTGCCTCTGCCTCCCGAGTGCTGGGATTAAAGGCGTGCGCCACCACCGCCCGGCGCCAATATCTTTCTAATCCTATTTATTTTACTATTCTTAAAATTGTACACGTGTATGTGTGTATGTGCATGCAAGTATAAGTGTGCATGTGTACATGCTGTTATGCCATTGTATGTATAGGATACATGTCTGTGGATGAGAGGAGAATTCTGGGTATCCTGCTCTGATACTATCTGTGTTATTTTTTGGAGAGAGGGTCTCTGATTTGACTCGATGCTTGGCTGGGGACCAAAGCCTCAGCGAGTCTCATTTCTCTGCCCACTCCAGCATTGGGGTTACAGGTGCATGTGGACGGACTCCAGCTTAATCCATGGCTGCTGGGTATTTGAACTCAGGACCTCATGCTTGTATGGCAAGTGCTCTCCTTATTCACTGAGCCATCTCCCCAGTCTTTAACTCTATTTTTTTTTAGTTCAGCACCAATGACAACAGGTCCTCTTTATTGTATTTAACATTCTCAGTGTATCCCCCAGTTTCAACTCATTTAGGTTTCATGTTCTTGCACAAACACCTGTCTTCACTCTGTTCTTAAGTTCAATATTCCTTCCATCCTTATCTCAACACCCATCGGCTCTAATACAACTAAGAGGACTAGAAAGACGGATTAATGGTTCAAAATGTGTCCTGCTCTTTAGGAACTGGTGTTCAGTTTGGCAAGCAACTCACAACCACCTTTAACTAAAACTCCCAGAGATCTAACACTCCTTCCTGTGCACCACAGATACTCAGATGCACATACATAATACAATGCAAGATAAATAATTAAAAATAAAAATACAGTACAGATACAAAGAAACCCATAAGCTAGCTACATTATCTTAGGTGGAAAAAAGTAAGACAGTATCAAATATCTGTGTGCACGCCTCCTTCCATAACTTGCTACAGCAAGGTCTACAGGACAGTATTTAATAATGGCAAACAGCTCTCAGTAGTTATATTTATGCAGCTGCTGCCAATAGAGGTTTGTCTTTTTACTCAATGATATTGATTTCTTCTCGAGTTGTCTTTTTGCGTACAGCATTGTAGGGGTGGTTCCAACTGGTTTTTAAATTATTATTTTCACTGGCATTTCATTTAAACAATAACATAATCAATTACCTAGCTCTCTTCCAAGAAACTGAATGCAATATAATCAAGTATAGCTGAGCCTATAAATATGGAACGTGTTGACCCAACCTGCATAATTTTAGAGCCGATCCTGGGCCAATTTTTTTTTTTTTTACCTTTCTCCAGTTTTAAACAAAGAATAAGAATATAGAGACAGCAACCATACAAAGAATGACTGTTAAATTGTCAATATACAAATGATGAATAGTGTTAAATGCCACTAAACTTTTGAAATATGCAGTATAAATGAAAGGCAATGAAGACCCTAAATGATGGAAATGTGGAAACTCTATGGAGTTATATTTAGTAAAGCTTCATTTATTAGAGTTTCTATTTATTTATTTATTTATTTATTTATTTATTTATTTATTTATTTATTTATT
>CABHPR010155745.1:9095-19756 GCA_902168415.1 Peromyscus melanophrys | reverse complement strand
AGTAGCAGTCTACCGAGCTTCTGAGGCTTTCTATAGGGTGATAAACATATTTTAAAAATACAAGTGATGACTTATTTACAGCCAAGCATCCTGAAGGCACACAGTTATCTGATCTCGGAAACTAAGCATGGTTGGGTCTGGTTAATACTTGGATGGGAGAAGGCTGCAGAGTTGTCTGCACCAAATAGGGCCACACTGGACATTTAAAGTGGTTAAGTTTATGTGTTATATGAACTTTCACCTTAATTAACAAAAATAAGAATAAATCAATTGTGTAGGAACAGATCTAAACATTGAAAACATAAAATCCATAGATAGCTCCTTAAAAAAAGATTAGAAGCTTTGAAAAACCCCAGGCAGACTGACCAAGAAATCAGAGGAAAGGCCCAAATCACCAGAATCAAGAATAAGAGGAGTATTAGGCCAGCAAGCTGGCAGAAGCTCAAGGCACCTGTTGCCAAGCCTGCTGACCTAAGTTCAATTCCTAGGATTCACATGATGGACTGAACAAATTTCTGCAAGCTGAACCTCTGACCTCCAAACGTGTGCTGTCACAAGCTCACTGGTACACACATGCACACATATAAACAACAAATAAAAAAATACAAAAAAGATTTAAAAATAAAAGAAAGAATATCACAGATCCTACAGGCATTAAAAGAATAGTGAGCACATTTTTCAGTAGTCTCAGGCAAATCATTTTTAAAGTAGATACCTTTCTTGAGAGGTACAAGTTGCCAAAGGTCAATGAAAACCAGATGATCTGAAGAGCTGAATGTCTACTAGGGAAACTGAATTCATAGTTCTAAATAATTTTTTTTTTTTTTACATCTTGTCTTATAGTTTTATTGCTGTGAAGAGACACTATGAGCATGGCAACTCTTATAAAGAAATCATTTAATTGGGGCTGACTTACAGTTCAGAGGTCCAGTTCATTATTGTCATGGTGGAAAGTATGGTGGCATGCTGCAGGCACACATGGTGCTGGCGAGGTAGTTGAGAGTTCTACACCCAGATTGGCAGGCAGCAGGAAGAGACTGCCACACTGAGTATGGCTTGAGCATCTGAGACCTCAAAGCCTGCCCCTAGTAACACACTTTCTCCAACAACTCCACACCTACTGCAACAAGGCCACATCTAATAATGCCACTCCCTATGGGCCTATGGGGGCCATTTTCTTTCAAACCACCACGCAACTCTACACTTCCATGGGTTGCTGCTACTACTGCTGAGCCAGACCAACCATTCACTGAAGAAATGCAACAAATTCCATTCAACACATTTCAGAAACTAGGAAGGAAAAAAAAAATCCCCAACTCATTCTAGGATTCCTAAGCTAATACTGATACTGAAACTATGCATACACTGATAAAAATGGCAGAAACATTTCTCACGGATGTCAGCACCCAAAGTCTTAAACAGACACACCAACACACTGAATCCAGTGAAACATGTTTGAAGACAATGGACTAAGTTCAGTTTAATCTAGGGATTCAATGTTATGTTAACTTTGAAAAAGAAGCATATGCTTAATAATTTTAATAGATAAAAGAGAGGAAATCTTCTCAACCAATATGAAAAAAAAAACAGTTGACATTATTCAAATATTTAACATGCTGTTTCAAAGAGCTCTCAATAAACTAAGACTAGAAATAATATTCTACAACATAGGCCTAACATCATTCTTAAAATAAAAGGCTGAATATCTACATATAAGAGAAAGCATGCTAACCTTTAAGTTGTTAATTTGTGGGCTTCAATCTGAATAACTATAGAAGTTAGGTACTTAGTGAGAAACCAGGGGGAAAGACAGGATCTTCCAGTGAAGGGAAAGTGAGAGTATAGTGTTATAGAGATAAAAGGGAAACGAGAATAGGAGGATTAAATGGAGAGTTGGGGGTAGGATAGAGGAGAGAACATGGGGAGGGAGGAGTAACACTGTGAAGAGCCATATGAAAACCCACTACGGTAGAAGCTTTCTAAAATAGACATACACAAAAGGAATTTAAATGGCGTCACCATATAATGGGAGAGACAACGCCCAAACTGGACATCTTATGCCACTAAGTAAAACCTCCGGTGCCAAGAATGGGTTACAGCTCGTTCAGTCATTGGCCAAGGGGGTCTCATAGATCCTTTCAAAATTACAGGCTATTTCCAAGGCCATTGGTTACTCTCCACAACCTGATGGTAAGGCCGTATTGCTTAAGTCATGGAACATGGAGAAATCAAACTGGTCTCCAACTAGAAGATTAAAAGCTTTGAGAAACCCTAGCCACACTGATTGACCAAGGAATCAGAAAAAGAATTCAAATTCCCAGTATCAAGAATAAGAGAAGAGCATTAGATCATCAAGATAGCTCAGCAAATAAAAGCATTTTCTGTCAAGCCTGTAGAACAGAGGTTGTCAACCTGTGGGTCACGACTCATTGGAGGTTGAATGATCCTTCCACAAGTCGCATATCAGACATCCTGTATATCAGATATTTACGTTATGATTCATGACAGTAGCAAAATTATAATTATGAAGTATCAGTGAAAATAATTGTATGGTTGGGGGGTCACCACAACATGAGGAACTGTTATTAAAGAGTCGCAACTTTAGGAAGGTTGAGAACCACTGCTATAGAGGGTGCTCTGCACACTACCTGAGGAGCAAAGCAGTCATTCCTACCCAGGTATAAACCCCGCTTCCTTAAACAGTGATCTGCCTGCAAGATATCCTGGTGCAATAGCAGCACAAAATAAAAACGAGAATCTACTGCACACCTAGCAGGGTTGCTAAAACTGGAGTGAGCCTGGGGTAGTGATGCATACCTATAAGCCCACCATTCTAGGAGCTGAGGCAGGGGGATCACAAGTTTGAGAACCCGTCTCAAAAAAGATCAAAAAGAAATTCGATAATATCACTATACCACCAAGTGAATGAACCAATTTATGTGGCTAAAGGAGAGTGAAAACAAATCAGTAGTCCTGGACAAACTTAAATCCTTTAGAAATCTTCTAATCAAAACATCCAGAGTCCTGGTTCACGTTATATGCCAAAATGTTCACTTTAGCTGTCTAAAAACAATCCCCAAGAACAGTACTCCAGTTTTCACGGAGAATGAGTCTTTGTGGTACATATATCAATCTTAACAATAGTTTTTTTTTTCTTTAAAAAATAGCTTCTGAATATTTTTGAGTAAGGTTTTTAGAAACACAACAATTTCAAGTGTCAGTTGTCATGGCTCAGAATTTCATGTGACTTTCTAATGGTCTGTTAACAAGCACCTGTCTCCTAACGGAAGCTTGCAGAAAAAGAACAGCTCGAACATCTGTTTCCAGTGCTGGGAACTGCCTAATGGTTGCATACAATTTGGATATTTATCAAGTCTCAGAAAGCTTAACTTGTCTTTTATTTAAATATATTTTAAGTATTAGATTTGGGGGATGTGCTGAAACGTGAAGTGAATACTATTGGTGTATTTAAATATTTCAAATGTCAACATTTCAAATATTTCAAAAGTCCTTAAATTCAAAACCAGTTATTAAATATAACTGAAAATCACAATGTTTAAATGATGATACATCACACTACCATAAATAAGAAACACTCTCCATAGTTAAAGGAGATATGATTATAAAATAACAAAACAGAAAAATAGGGGCTTGTCTTGCAAGCTGTTGCTTGAACATAAAAAAGTTACATGTGATAGATAACATCTGTGGGTATTCTGAAAGAATGCTCAGATGTTCTCGACAGCTTACATGTCAGTAACTAGCTCTGCATTATACAACTCACAAATTATACTTTTGCTCTTCTTCAAAATGATGTCAGCAAACCTGTTCCAGCAGGTATCCCACATATTCTAGGAAGGGCTCCCCTATTCCATTCTTCAACACGTGCAAATAAAATCAACCATTTATGGAAGGCATGAAAGATCACACACACACACACACACACACACACACACACACACACACACACACCACCACCACCACCACCACCACCACCACCACCACCACCAGATTAAGGTAGAATTAGTCACTGAGCTGGGGAGTGTGAGAAAAAGAAAAACATTAGAAAGCCAAACAATACTGTCTCCAACAAACTATCAAGGAACTCAATACTCATTTTTTTAAAATGTGCATAGTTTCTGTTGTGAAAGGGTTGTCCACAATGCTTACAGGGGAGTGCTGAGACAGGAAGGTCCCTGAAACAGGATCTTTGTATTCTGTCCAACACTGCAATGTGATAGCCTTGAGGCTTGCCTTTTGTTTCCTGTGGCTGGGATAAAATAGCCTGACAAAAGCAATATCAGGGAGAAAGGGTTGTTTCGCTCACAGCTCCAGGTGACTGTCCATCACGGCAGGGAAGTCTTGGCAGCAGGAACATAAGGGATTCTGTCCAGAGTCAGAAGAAAAAAAGCACTGAATGCATGCAGACTAATGCTCAGTTGGCTTTCTTGACTCGCATGCAGCCCAAGATCTTCTAAGGAATCTAAGGTGGCCAACCCTCAGCAGTGTGTGTGTGGGGAGGGGCTTCTCACCTGTAATCATGCTAACACCCCCCCCCCCCAGACATGCCCGAAGAATCTTCTCCTGAGAGTCTCTATTTTGCAAATTGACAGCGCTGACCACACCAGGGCCGAAACCATACAGTGGGGGGTCACATCCCAGCTTGGTTACTTAGTGCTGTAGCACTAAAAGGATGTTTTTGGTCTATTACTTCATCTCTAAGGGCACCACCTACAGCATTTACTCCAGAAATGGTAGAGCCATATGTCCTTTATTCTAAGGTCTCCTTGTAATACTATTGGAAAAGGCTTGGAAACCACTGAACTGGATAAAATCTATGATTTTATAGTTATGTTTTATACTTGAATATTCCAAATGACCAGAAATTTGAACCTAAATGGATACTCAGAAATAGTTTTAATCCCCCAAATCACATATCAGTAGCTATATACATAGAAGTTTCTAGTAGATATTAAATAATTGTAAGAACAGGCACTTCTGTATTAGAGAAATAAAGCTTCAGGATGAATAGGCCCAAATCAATGGCAAAATGGAGAGGTTATTTGCCTTGCATGATGTACTATACTGTTCTTATGCTACCAATGCCTCATTCTCCATGCACATACATTTAATGGTCTGTAGTTCATGTTATCATTGGGCTTTGAGTGTGCTTTCATGTAACATGAATCTTAAAAGGACTTATTTATTAAAAAAACACAAACCCTGGAGCCAGATATTGGGGTGAAAGCTGAAAGATCAGAGAAACAGAACAAGCCAGTCATGTTCTTACCTCTACGAAATCCTCAGCCTCAAGACAGTGAGTTCCTGTTTCCTCATGCCTTATATACCTTTTTCTACCCCGCTATCTTACTTCCTGGGATTAAAGGCATGTGTGCTTCCCAAGCAAAGGCATGAGATCTCAAGTGTTGGGATTAAAGGTGTGTGCCACCATGCTTGGCTCTGTTCCCAGTGTGGCCTTGAACTCACAGAGATCCAGACAGATCTGTCTCCCGAGTGATAGGATTAAGGGTGTGTGCTATCACTGTCTGGCCTCTATATCTAATCTCGTGGCTGGCTCTGCTCTCTGATCCCCAGATAAGTTTTATTGGGGTGCACAATATATCACCACACTTTCATTTATATGCAATGACAATGAAGACCTATAGACTATATGACCATATAAAGACACCATTAAGCACTGAGACTTATCTTGCCAAGATAGCCAGGGAAAACAACAAAGTCACCAACAGTGGAAGAACTTCAGGTTTGCAAGCAAAATCCTTTCCCTCTCAGAACTTTGCTTTCTATGTTGAAACAAAAGAAGTTCTACATATGGTTCCTGGAAATTCTGAGCCCAAAGGGAAACGTGCTTACATTCACACAAATTACACCTCTGCTCTGTTGGTAGACCCATCACAGCTCTCAGATGAGAAATTCATTTTCCGGTTCCTGGAGCTCTGCTCATAAGCATTTCTGTTTCACCTCTGTCCTAGATCAACAAAATTTAGGTGCCCTTCTCTGAGGACCTGGTGGCTTGGGGGGCTTTAAAGCCTGTGAGGGTCTTCCTGATTGCTAACCTGGTGAGAAATGCCCAGCTCTGCAAGGCACCTAAGGTGTGCCTGTGAGAGCATTTCCACAAACATAACACAAACAACAGAGCTGTCATAACCACTCTGATTTAATCCCTTGAATTCAAATTTTGAATAGATTATTGGGAGACAGAAGCTGCAAAGTAGAGTTTTGGAAGGAAATGGGTCACTGGGGTGCACCTTGGGGTTGTGTTTTGCATTGGTCCTTTTCTGCCACTACTATGCTGTGCTCTTTGGCCTGGGGTGAAGAGCTCCCCCACCCCCACCGTTTGCTCCCACCATTACGACACTCTGCCTCATCACAGATCAAGATTCGACAAAGCAGAGGACTACAGACTGAAATCCCTGAACCCATGAGCTAAAGTAAACCTGTCATTTCATCCTTTCGAGTCATGATGGCAGCCACTTTGCCACGGCAACAAGAAGGCTGATAAACAGTTCATAGCAGAACAGGTACCGCTCGCACACGACCATCAGAATGAATGAGGCTCTCGTTTACACTGCAGCAGTTAAGGATTGAAGATGAAGACCAGTGGGTCCTCAAAGCCATTCTCCTGTAACAGCATAGAGGACAACTAGCAAGTCAGAAGAGTCATCACCGCCACACAATGTTCAATTGTGACCAATTTTATTTTCAACTACATTGTTGGGTACTGTATGGCAATGCAGAGTTCATTCAACATTTAATTTTGCATTTTTAAAAAAATTCGCAAAGCAATACTTTTATACAGAGCATCTTCCCAATAGTAGTCAAGTTTAGAGATAACATACTGTAGCCTCAAGGGCAAAAGAACAATGAAGCACACCTCAATGCTCAGTGGGTTTTGTTTTTTTTTTTTTCCTTTTTTAAAATACTGGTTACATGTTGAGCCAACAACTCTTCAGCTAAAACAATGGACACAAACTTTGGAAACATTCAATTCTGTTCATGTAATTGTTGTTATTTTAGGCACAGCTAAGTTATAACTGATTTTCAGTTTTTAATTTTTGGTATATGATTATTAGAGAGTTCTCCAAATTACCTATGAAAGCTACTCTACCTAAAACATGGTGATTTAACACAGGCAATGCACCCGATACGCACAATGTAGTTGATTTACTCTGCCCTAAACATCATGTGATCAGAGGTGGGACCATGGGCGGTCCTCATCTAAGGACTGAAACAGAAGTTAAAAGGGACTTACAGCTTTGACATATCAAAGAGGTAATCATTTGTGACTATACCGTCTAGATAAAAGACTGCACACCTTCAATTACTTCATTTAACTAAAATGTGTCTTGAAAAACACTGACCCCTGGATCATAAAGCATTCCATTAGCATTGCTGCTCAGTACCTTGTTTTATTTTTGGTATATCTGCATATAGCATCCAGAGTTACAAATTTCCCACAGTGCTTTCTGCCTCATTCAAGTATAATAAAAGTAGAAATCTATAGAAGCTCTCAGGCTAACCAAACTGTACATCATACAAAAAAATTAATTTACAGTCAAAAAGTATTGGCAATGCCCTTTATAAGCCTCAACAAAGACCCATCAAAAAGGATGTCAGAATCTACATACATGGTTATCACATAAATATACCGTTCAGATTCATGTGGTGCAAAGCAGAGTAGCTGTTAACTGTATACACGCAGAATTAGCACTTTGTACCACAACGGTTCTGTGAAAGTAACAGTATTGTCAATACTAATCAAAGGTACATGATTTTCTTATTGCATATTTATTGTGGCTGAGGAAGTTATGATACAATAATGCAATCTCCACAATTATTTTAAATAAACAAAAACACTTCTGCTAACAATAGAAAGAGTAATTTTTTTTTTCTGAAATCACATAGAACATTGCTACATACAGTTTAGGCAAATACTGAAAGACATGACCTTAAGGCATCTGCCAGAAAAGCAGATGTGCATATTTATATGAACTAAATTCTGCAAGAAAAATATTGCACAAAATCATATATTTCAAAATAAAATGTTTCTGTCTCAATATACATAATTCCCTATTTCTTAATTAGATCATAACATCAACTGGCCGCTGCAAAGCCTTTCTAGTCCTTGAAGCTTTAAGAAACAGACAGTGACAGAACCCTGGGCTGGACATGGGGAAATGCTCAGAGAGAACTGGGCTTCTACAATGGACTACCTACATTACGAGATGCTTGAAGAGAGACTACATTTAGGCATTCATTTTACATTCCTGAATTTTTATTCTGATTTTCAAATATCATCTCAGATCCACGAATCCCTGACACCAAACCGTGGAGTTCTCATGAGAAAATTTACTCATGAAAGTGATGAATTTGTCCTGGAAATCTGAGTGGAGAATGAACGGTTGTTGATTTTAAGAATGTTCATGGTCATCTGCTGCTGACCAAAAGTCTTCACTTTGCTTAACGAACAACTACTTCATGGGCATTCCTGGGTCACACAATTAGATATCAGTGTAGGATTCCAACAACAACACTGTCACTCATGGCTTCAACTAAAAAGAACAGGGCTGTTTCGTGAAAATGCTGTTACCAAGATTTCCTTTTTTAATGTAAAAACTGAAATTCCATCAACATGACTGCACCCCAGTCTATAATACCCTAAGTTATTCCTGAACTGGGGAAGTGGCTATCCATACTGCAAAGGGACATCATGTCTTGTGGATGGTCAATGCAAGGACTCATCCCTGCAGTGTCCCCAAATCTGTCCTTTAAGAGTGAGATCTTAGCAGCGTTCTAGTGACTCACATAATTACAGGAAAGTTAATGATTCTGTATTCAGAACATACTTTAAATAACATAGCGGTTCCTAAAAGCATCCTTGCTGTTGGCTCTTGAGCTAGTACCATCTAAGCAAGTACAATCTAACTCTATTATTATTATTATTATTATTATTATTATTATTATTATTATTAACATCTGCAGTTCCTTTCCCTTTTAATTGATTCCCCAGGGCTGGGTAATTGTTTTCCCCATACCCTTATATCCTTAGATAATATTATACCTTTTTCCTGACTGGAACAAAAAGTCAATAAATACTTTCTCATTGAAGGAGTTATTAATTTTGAATTGGAAAAATAATCATGCCATAATCTGATGTATAAGACAGGCTGCATTAGGTAATCACCAACATATACCACTTAACAACATCTTTAACGAAACTGCAGCTCCCAAATTCATCCTTCTATCTTTAGTCCCCTGAACTGCCATGGGTGCAAAGCTTAAGTGAAACTCAAGACAAGTTGTGGCTTGGCTTCGAGGCATATGAAACACAAGATGCTGAAGCCAGAGCAATGCATTAATCAAGTCTCTTGTAGATGAGAAGCAGCTTCTTTGAAAATTTTGGGAGCTCCAGTTGGTGCTTAGTAGTTAAAATGACAGAGCAAGCAGAAAAGTTGACTTTGAACAGCAGAGAACTTAGAAATATTTGGTTTGGTTTGGGTAAAGCAAAAAATACCACTTTTTTAAAAATTTCAGTACTCAGTCTATTGTCCCTTACTTCTTAATGTATCCATCACAACACTAGGAAACTGTGTTTTGTGTGAAGCACCAACACTTGCTTCCAGGTTTCTGGATAGTTCTCACAATGTGTACAATTTTGGTTTTTCTTTTTTACATAAAGTCATTGTTTTGTTTGTTACAGTAAGGCACAGATCACTTTATAGTGTCTTAAGACAGTATTTGTGAGTGGCTAAATATTTTCAAGTAGCCTAGTGTTACAGTGGAGCATCTCACAAGGTGACTCATGGAAGAGAATTAGGAATCTGTGGCCACGAGTTTAACAAGGACATGGACTGGAAGCCAGTGCTCTATGCTTCACTCAGGATGCTATCACTCTTTAGACAATAAATTCTGAAGTGAAAACAGTGATCTCACTTCAAAATTCATATTGAAGGCTCTGCATTCTGTTCAGGAATTATGTAGGAATGACTGCCCGGGAGCGGAATCACCATGCTAACTTCTCCTCTTCCTACTAAGAACAGCTCTTCTGATATGCAGCTTTCCTCGATTATTTCAGTAAACTGGGATTAATGAAGGACATATACAGACAAAATCTGACAACCTTGAATCATATTATTGTATAAAAAACTGAGGATTACACATACCTTTCTATGAAGAGCCCATCCTCATAAGGACAAGTTCCATCTTCCACTACAAATGAGTGAATAGTTACCTCAAGTAAAACTACCTATTTATATTTTGGAATGCAGTCTTTAAAAAAATGACGTGCATAAATATTTTAAGCACTATGTTAAACAATTCTCCTAAAATTTTAGGTGAAATTATATTCTCTAAGTAAACACTTTAGAGTATGGCCTTGTTGAGGTTAAGTGGTCTTGAAACCATTTGTTTTTTCTTTCTAAAAAAGACGGTTTTTGAAAAGCAGTCACCATGTTGTATAAAATAGAGGCTGGGAGGGAACAAATAAACTACCCCATACCACCAGTCTGTCATGAGTGATCTGCATATGTTTTCAGATGTGCTCCAAAGCTGAACAGTAACTGTGAGGGAGGCAGGTTCCATAACAAATTACAAAGGATTTATTCTGATACGCTTCTGCCCTAAATAATTCTCATGTGCCC
>CABHPR010155744.1:42684-76625 GCA_902168415.1 Peromyscus melanophrys | reverse complement strand
GAAAGAAAGAAAGAAAGAAAGAAAGAAAGAAAGAAAGAAAGAAAGAAGGAAGGAAGGAAGGAAGGAAGGAAGGAAGGAAGGAAGGAAGGAAGGAAGGAAAGAGAGAGGAGAGAGAGAGAAAGAAAGAAAAAAGAAAGAAAGAAAGAAAGAAAGAAAGAAAGAAAGAAAGAAAGAAAGAAAGAAAGAAAAAGAAAGAAAGGAAGAAAGAAAGAACCATACAACCATACAGCCGAGGAAAGGCAACTCCAGAACCAGTGGTGAGCCAACCCTATCTTCATATTCTAAACCTTATGCAACCTTTCTCTGAAGACTGGTGGAATTTTTTTATTCATGGAGTACAGGAGAGAGCAATGAACAGAATAGATGTCAACATTATTACTGCTGAGTTTTCTTCCTAGGTGGATCTAGATAAGAAAAACTCTAAGTTGGAAAAGTTGAGGAGCAACTATATGCCTCTAGTTTTCTAACTAGTACATGTGAGAAGCAGAAAATCTGGAGACCCTACTCCAAAAAATGAATCAAAACAAACAAATACAAAAATAAAAACTGCAGCTGGGCATGATGGCTCACGCCTTTTATCCCAGCCCTTGGGAGGCAGAGGCCAACGAATCTCTGTGAGTTTGAGGTCAGCCTGGTCTACAGTGTGAGTTCCAGGACAGCCAGGGCAGTTACTCAGAGAAACCCTGTGTCGAAAAACGAAACAAACTAAATAAATAAATAAATAAACAAACAAATAAAAAAATAAATAAAACCTGCATTGTCTGGCTAGAGACCCTTGAGTCAGTAGGGAAGGAGCACATAGATGCCTACTTCCAGCTAGCTCAGGGAAAGTTGCACATGCATGCCCACTTCCTGCTAGCTAGGGTTCTTTGATAGGCAGCTTCAGTTTTCCTGCATTCCCATGAAGTCTCCACTTCTCTCAGTCCCTAACCTTTCCCCATGTTGAAGACTCAACATGCTCAGTCTTCATCTGTGTCATAGAAACATTCAGGCTTCCTAGAGGCTTGTACATTATAGACAACATTTCCTATATTCTTTCTTTCCTGGGCAGAGGTAGTGGTGTTTTATACCCACATGCAGAGATAGAAGCCATAGATGATACTCAACTCCAGGGTATATGCTTCTTACCTTTGGTTTTTATTATCTGAAATGAGCAGACATCTCATTTTTCACAAAAAATTATCTTCCAATAACCACTAGATTCATATTACCCCATCTACCATTTTCTTTACTGTCACTTACTTTGGATATATAAAATCATATATCCATTCCCATTTCCATATACATACATATTCTTTCCACATTTGTACACCTAGAAATGCCTGGGCTTCTGGGACTACTAGAGACTTTTTCATGCAGATGTCCTCTCCCCTTGGGCTCAGGTTACTGAATTTTCAGTAAGTCCTTGACGTTGCATCTTTCCATCTGAGAGATGTCTACACCAAAGGGATACACCAGCAAATAAAGGCAGAAGCATGCTTCCAGTTAACAGATACAGAACACAGCTGGTAGCCCCATTTCTTTGAATTCAGGGAGGAGGGGAATGAAAAGACTTTCGGGGGAATGAGAGAGAGCCAGTCCAACTCCACAGGCTGTGACAGAGAAAGAGAGGTCCTTATGAGGGCAGGCTTTAGTTGATGCTCATTCAAATTATTTTTTCATACTATGTAACAGTTTCTCAGAGGGATAAAGCAGATAATAGGGCAAACTATCCAACCAGCACTCTTCTGTGAGACATGTTCAAATTTTTACTAGAATGAAATTCCATCATTCAAGGATCTTTTTTTAATTAAAAGGGACTGAGTCAAAGTGTGGGTTAATCAATAGGGCCTCTCTTGAGTTGGTAAGCGGCAGAGGCATTTCACATACTCTCTATCACGATAACTCATTGGTAATTCTTAACTAATATCAATAAGTATAGTCTGGGTTAGGGGTGTAGGTCTGTGGTAGCATGTTTCTCAAGTGTCCGTGAGACTCTGTATTCAATTCTCAACTATACACCAAAAGCATTAATTAAAATTAAAAACAAAACAAAACAAAAAAACTGAAAATTAGAGGCTCATATGGGCCAGTACCTGAAGCCTTCATATCACCTCCGAGGCATGGTAAACATTGAACTCACGCTACTCTTGGGGGGGGCGGGGCACACATGGCCTAGCAGGCACCTGACCCCCTTGAGATCAATTCTCAGCCTAAGCTGCTCAGCTTGGGGCCTTCACTCCTGAGCCTGTAGGCCCTCGACATGCTCCCCTTGGCATTTCTGTTCTATGACCTTTCTGCCTCTTTGGTAGGCTAGAGAAGCAAACTTTGTTTCCCAAGTAAAAAGGCAGAACCATTAGGAGTAGTAACTGAACCCAGGGGCATGAGTGAAGTGCCTGCCTGCCCACAGTTTGAAAATTAATAGAGAAACACGAATGGCTAACAATGGAGAAAGGACTGAACAGTGGGATCCACTGCTTTGCACATGAGGCTTTGGGAGATGTTGCTTACTGTAGGTGGCCCAAGGTTGGAACCAAATTGAAAAAAGCAAATGAGTTTGGTGCCTTAGACAGTGTGAAGTTCAGCCAGTGAACTGTGAACACCAGCCTTCTCTGGGGAAATGTGAGTGGGGGGACGGTCATGTCATTGAAGTCAATGAATCACTTACAAGAAATCCAGGGCTCCTCAGCAAGCCCTGTTGTGAGATAGCTGGCTAATCAGGAGGACACTGAGCCACCCTTCAGAGCCAGTTGAGTCAATGAGTGACAAACTACGAGAAACAGGAGACATCCGCTAAGAAGTGAACATGGCATCCCCAAATAAACCAGCATGAAGGGACTCGCTCCAGCATATCTTCAGTTCTCAGTGGACAGAGAATTCTACGTCATTTTTAGCAGTACTGACACAAAATGCCTGTCAATAGTGCTGCTGGAAGAAAAGAGCCTCAAATTCCTAGTGGTTATAATAAAACACAACGCACATCTTTTCATTTTTTATAATATGGTAGACTATGGAGTAGATTCCAATATTCAAAATTTGTGAAATTAGCTATGGTTTAAGAATAAGGGGGAGGGTAATAAGAATTCTATATTTCAGGATAGCCATGTTATTGTAAGTCTTACCCAGTATTGTAACTTACTCATATACATCCCTGTATTTAGATCCAAATACTTTATCTTTTCTTTGGAACTGACGGGAAATCAGTAAAGTGTGCTGTTCAGTGTCAGGTGAAGGACAATACTGCCTTAATTTTACAATATGCTGCATTTGCTGCTGCTATTTTTATACAGCAAAGCAAAAGCATTGCAGCACAGTAAGAAACAAAATATTCTCATTACAAAAATAAAACTATTCATGATTTTGCACTTACAGATCCTGTGTTTTATGTGAACAAATAATATTGTATTATCTTGCTATGTGTATAATATTGTGTATACACACACACACACACACACACACACACACACACACACACACACACACAACCTGTAAGGAGAAGCTCGTGGACTCACAGCAGCTTCAGTTACTGGTAATGAGCATAGGCAAGACTGGCTAGTACTACCAACAGTCAGCTGAGGATGGAGGAAGGGCTTAGGGGATTCTAAGAATTTACTGCTGAGCTATCGGCAGCTAACAAAATCTGAGGGGAAGGGGAAGGTATAGTCTCTAGAAGTCCACCTTTTGGTGAGCCTACCAGGCCCAAGAGGATAGTTCCAAACCTGTAGAAATACAGGCATCCCTGGTTAAGCTCAGTATGACACAAAACAAAACACAAAGTCATAAATATGGAAGTGATTTGAAGGGAAGGAAGAGAGCTGACAAGAGATGGAGAGAGGTAAGAGATAGTGGAAGAGAGCGATCACATATCATATGTGTAAAATTGTCAAATATGATTTTCATTCATTAAAACAGGAAAGAAGAAGCAACACAATCCTGGGAACAAGGGGAAGTAAAGGGAGAGTGGAGAGGAGAGAAATGAAAATTGAGGAGAGAGAAATGGGAGGGTAAGGAAGAGGAGCATACGATCAAATTCCTCTGAATACTTCTATAAACCTGACTCAACAGAATCCAATAATATACACAATAAATATTTGCAAAAAATACATAATTTTTAGAAATTTGTTTTTACTCAGCTGTGAAGCCTATGAATGATGACCAGCATAAGAGGATATCCCTAAAGGTGCTGTTGCTATTGCTATTGCTATTCCTAATATCCATGTACTATGGTTCACAGTCACCTGTAACTAGATCCAAGAGTTCAGACATCCTCTTCCGGGGTCTGATGTGAACATACTCACACACAGATACACATGCATACACAGAATTCAAAATAAAAATAGACTGCTTTTACTGAGTTATGCTAGTGTGCCATGATTTACCCATATTGAAGAATGTTCTAGGAGAACATCATTGAGAACATCTGTATTCATTACTTTGTTTCTGTAAACAATAACGACCAAAAGGAAATTATAGAAAGAAGAGTTTGACTTTATTTCTCAAGGGATGAGTTCATCATAGCAGGAAGGTGCAGCCTCAAGCAGCAGTTAATTCAGATATTGTAAATTTACATATTAAAATGAAGTGAAGTCCAACAGGTTGATCTCAGCAAACTGGCAATAAGACCACCTTGCTGAGGACACACATAACACACTGAACATGGAGGTGGTGAGCTGGTGCCCACACAAAACCTTCATCCCTATATCCTAGTGTCTTTAGTGCAGGAACGTGTTCTGTAGCCTACCAAAAGACAAACATAAACACCAATGCAGCCACAAAACCTTTGATCTACAATGTTGTCCTGCCTGCAAAATATGCTAGGGCAATGGTGACACAAAACTTGTGGGAGTTAAGCAAACAATGTCTGATTTGATTTAAGGCTCACTCCACAAGATAGAACCTATACCCAACACTGCTTGGGCAGCCAAGAACCAGAGACTAGATAGCCTAGAGACTTAGAGTAAAACAAATACTACTGTTCTCCTAAAGAAATGCAGAAAAAAAAAAGACTCCTAATGACATTCTGCTATGCTCATTGATTAGTGTGTTGTTCAGCAATCATCAGAGAAACTTCCTCCTATAGCACATGGAAACAGATGCAGAGAGAGACCCAGAGCCAGACATTAAGCAGAGACAGAGACCTTGGAACACACAGCTCTGCAGTTGGAAGTTTCTGCAGTCCTGCCCAGGTCCTGCGGTCAGGACAAATCTCTCTCACCTGCTGGTCCCACAGCCTCTCAGACCCAAATAAATACACACAGGCTTATATTATTTTTAAACTATGGCCATGGCAGGTTTCTTGCTAGCTAGTTCTTATATCTTAAATTAACCTATTTCTATAAATCTACACTTTGCCACACGGCTTGTGGCTTACTGGTACTTTTACATCTTGTTTCTCATGGTGGCAGCTGGCAGTATATCTCCCCCTCTGCCCCCCCACCCCCTCCACCTTGCTTTCTTCCTGTCTCTCTCTTTGAATTTCCTGCCTGCCTCTAGGCTGCTTTGCCATAGGCCAAAATACTTTATTTATCAACCAATCAGAGCAATACATACTTGCAGCATACAGAAAGACACTCCCCCATCATGGCTCTAAATGGGATGTCTCCATTCAATCCTTCCCCTTAAAGCTCAGGGGACCCCTTGGAAGAGGAGGTGGAAAGAGTCTAAGAGTCAGAGGATGTGGAGGACAGGAGAACAAGGCCCTCTGTATTAACTGACCAAAGCTTATAAACTCACAGAGACTGAAGAAGCACTGGGCAGACTGGGGTTTGCATCAGGTCCTCTGCATATATATTATAGCTTCCAGTTTAGTATTTTTACGAGAATCCTGAGTATGTGAATGAATGAGTGGGTATCTAATTCTTCTGTCTTTCCAGGTGCTCTCTTCCTTCTGTTGTAATAGTTTTTGTTTTATCTTATATTTTATTTTGTTATGTCTGGTTATTGTCTCTTAGAAGCCTGTTCTTTTCTAATGAGAGACAGAAAAGGAGTAGATCTGGAGGAGAAGAGAGGTGGGAAGGAACTGAGAGGAGTAGAGGGAGGGGAAACTGTAATCAGGATATATTGTATGAGAAAATATATTTCTAATAAAAGGGGAAAATCATAGGAAAAATGAAGTCAAATCAATTTATTTCATGATTATCTCATTGGTCACTTGTTCTTAGGCAGAATAAGACAACACCTTTGTAACTTCACTTCAGAAACGCTTGCCTCTAGTTGTATGTGCAGGATCAGCATGAGGATGCCTCCTTCTACGCTTCCCAAAGTCGTTTCTCTGGTGATGGTATAGACAGTATAGTGAAACATGCTGTTCTGTCCACCCCCATATTTGTCACGGTGTCAATACCAATCACAGCAATCATAACCTCACGGTTTACGGATGTCTTCACAATCAACAACCAATCTCATTTTCATCAACAAACTCACAACTTCAGGATTTAGGAACTTCCTTCACCAAGTCGCTGGGGTCATTAGCATCCCAGCTGCTGGTTTCTGCTATCTGACACTGTGAGAAGAACACAGGCTTGGAGTGCTGTGTGAAGCCAAAGCCATTTATGAACAATTTCCCCTTTTTACCTCTTCCAGTGTGTTCAGTTCACATAACCTCATCAGTTCCTCTCTACCAGAACATCTCATCTCTGCTGAAATTCAAAGTTGAATTCCAAGGTTTCAACAGAGGGCCCAACACATCTCAGACATTAGATAGTAAAGTGTACTGTCAGAATAAAATATTAACTGTCAGCAAATAATCCATTTGATGTCTGCCTCTCAATGAAGATAAAAAAGGATCAGGAAGGCTAAGCTATAGAAAAAGAAGTGTAAAGAAAGTTCTTTCTGAGAATTATCTACTAAACTTGAGAACAGTGCAGCTTTCAACAGTATGAGTCAGCACACACCTCTAATCCCAGAACTCGGGAGGCAGAGGCAGAGGATCTCTAAGTTGAAGCCCAGCCTTATCTATATATAAGTTCTAGACCAACCAAGGCCACATACTGAGGCCCTGTGTCCCTATAAATTGAGCCCTAAATTCAAACAACACTAACATACACATCTCAGAATTCAGAATTTTAAGTTTGCATATGGTTTCTGTAACTGAAGTACCTTTTTGGGTTTATTTGTAAATATTGTATTTATTTCATTTCTGCTCCTCCCCCTCCCTACTCTGACTTGTCACAAGTCCCCACACCACTCTCTTATGTTATTAAGTTATTGTTTTACACACACACACACACACACACACGCACACACACACACACCACATATACACAAATATATCCTGATGAATCCCTTCAATGTTACTCCTACGTCCATGTGTTTGGGGTTGACAGTTGGCATTGAATAACCTATTGGGTTCATCTGAATCAGAGATTTCAATGTTACATGTATCATGCTTTTTTTGTTTTGCTACAGTGTATTTTCCTTGAGTCTTCTGTATCTGAATCACCAGAACTTAGGCACATCACATACTTCAACCAGTGCTTTAGAATTTGGAAACTGTGGCTTATATATCTGTACTTACAACAAGATGTTTGGGTATATCTGAAACATGCTACTGTGAAGTGTTGAGATAAAGAAGAACCAAGCACTAAGGCTCCTCTCCCACTTGGCTATAATGAAGAAAGGGAAAATAAGTATGGGGCAATGGCTCAGCACTTAAGAGGAAAATGTACTTTGTAGGGTATGGATTTGATCCCCAGCATCCACATGAGGTGGCTTACAACCACCTATAACTCTAGCAGCAGGGAGATGCTACACCTCTGCCCTCTGCACTCACAACCTGCACTCAAATGCACATACCCACACAGAGACACATAATGTAAAATGGTGAAAATAAATTTTAAAAAATTAAAGTAAAATAGTAGGGCTGGGTCTTAACATGGTGGCAGAGTACTAGTACTGAGTCAAGAAATGGAGAAGGAAGAAGAAGATGATTACTACAAGAAAGACAAAGAAGATGAGGAGGAAGAAGAGGAGGAAGCAACAGAAAGTAGTAAGGAGGACGATCCCCTAAACTATCTGTGTCTAGCTCCTACTTCTATAGTCTCATAAGACAATGGGCATTCACGGAGAAGCCACCAAGAGTTGAACAGATTATTGCCTCACTTGGGCCACCTCATGATAGTGACTCTTTATATTCTCTACAGTTTTATGTATTGTCTAAGGAAGAACGCTTCTTCAGCACATGATTAAAATCTATGTGTAATTTCACTTAGAAATATTTTTTCAAACCCCACTTCTAGACATTCTTTCACCTCTCCCACATATTCTCTGAAATGAGACACAAATAAGTTGAGTTCTAATCCAAAGTAAGCATTTATTAAACATCTACCATTTTCCTCATAAATACAAGCATTTTAAATACAATGAAATGGAATAAAGAGCTCCTACTGTGTGGGATACAGCCCAGCAGGAAAACAGAGTGCACCAACGACAGTGCATTGTGATCACCTACAGCAGATGTGCCATGAGAACCCAGGAAACCATCGCTAAACCATCCCAGGAGTTTCAGAGAAAGGCTCTTAGGAAAGTTCTATCTAATAAGTGTGAAAGAAAGGTCAGCAGTCAGATGCTGCCTATATATGCCCTCCATATAAAGCAGAGGTCATGAGTAACTAATGATTCTAAAAGACAGCATGCCTCAAAGCTCTGAAATAACTGGAGTTTCCATTAGCACGTTACATAATCAATCATTCCAAATGTTGATGGCTTCAAGCAGGGGTGATCTTTGATACTACCCCTGTAGTTTCTGCAGGTTGAGAACTTGGAAGACTTGTGTGTGCTCTAGAAAGTCTGCCTTGGGTCGCAAATAAGAGACTTAATGGTGGAGGCTGTAGTTATCACTCAGGAGTGGCAGGTGATATTGGTTTGCAGCTGCTGTGTCTGTGGTGCCTTCTACAGGGGTTAGTTTGGGTCTTCTAACAGCAAGGTGGCTTAGTTCCAAGAGTGACCAGAAGGAAACAGGAGAGAAAGAGAAGGAAGGAGAAAGGAGGGGAGACAGATGCTATTTCTTTTTATGACTGAGTGTTTGGAGGCTCAACGCATTTCTTATGACATAGAATATGTCAGAGCAGTTGCAAGGTGTCCACCCAGATACAATGTGAGGAATGTGGATTCCTTTCTCTTTCTTTTTCTTTTTTTTTAAATATTTACTTATTATGTATACAGTGTTTTGCCTGCATGTATGCCTGCATGCCAGAAGAGGGCACCAGATCCCATTATAGATGGCTGTGAGCCACCATGTGGTTGCTGGGAATTGAACTCAGGACCTCTGAAAGAAGAGCCAGTGCTCTTAACCTGTGAGCCATCTCTCCAGCCCCGGATTCCTTTCTTATAGAGTGTCTGTCTGTCTTAGTTAGAGTTTCTGTTGATGTGATGAAACAGCATCACCCAAAGCAAGTTGGGGAAAAAAGTGGTTTTTTGTTTTGTTTTTGTTTGTTTGTTTGTTTGTTTGTTTGTTTGTTTGTTTTTGGCTTACCTTTCCACATCATGGTTCATCATTTAATGAAGCTAGAAGAGGAACTCAAACAAAGCATGAACAACCAGGAGGCAGGAACCTGATCCAGAGGCCATGGAGGGGTGCTATTTATTGGCTTACTCATCATGACTTGCTCAGCCTGCTTTCTAATAGATGTTATAATCCCCAGCCCAGAGATGGCACCATCCAAAATGGTCAGTGCCCTCCCCCACCAATCACTAATTTATAAAAATTTCTACAGCTGGATTTTATGGAGGCATTTTCTCAATTGAATTTCTCTTCTTTCAGATGACTCTAGCTCATGCCAACTTGAAATAAAACTAGCCAGAACAGTTTCACACTGTAAGAATAGAACAGATGGTACATACACATATTTTTTCACATGATATATAAATAACTCTAACATTTAACATAATTAATATTTGTTATATATTGTTATATATAGACTTCTTTAGAAAGTATAATTGTACCACATCTAAGTTATTAACATAACGAAAACACTTCATCTAATTGAGTAATATTCAACTGAACAGAAAACTAATTTTAGCTATTAATAAAGAATATTGCTATGAGACTTAATACCATGTCAACTCCCAACTATGTTTCTGTGACTTAAAACTCTTATACTACATTCTAAGATGTTTGTTGCAATAAAACTAAGAAATGATTAAGTCAGGATCTGCTCTTATATGTATTACTATTAGGAAAATGCTGTCATATCAGAATCTAGATGAGCAATCTTTTATTTCTTTGCTGGATAAACATAGTTGTGCTCCTTTCCTACTCAAAGATTCACTAATTGAGTGGACTTGAACTTTATTATGAAACATTGTATAGTTTTGCAGCCAGAGACCAGAGGCCATCACACCATCAATTGTCACATTTCACATGGCCACAGTACTTTCTCCACACCAGGCAGAATGATCATATGTTAACCAGCTAGGAGTCTGTTACAACAAAATAGACTTGCAAGAAAAGAATATTAGAGCTTTTGTAAGCACTGCTTTCTTCCTCTCTGTTCCCCTAGAATGGTTCAATTGAATGCTTGCCCAGCATCCTTCTGTCTGACACACCTCCTTGACACTAACACAGGCTTTACCCCTGGGCTAGGGAGGGAGGAAGAAGAGATCCCTTTGAAATGATGGAGAGGACCCATGGCTTATCCTTTCCAGTCGCTGGGTTCCTATTGCACCTGAGTAATCGTTGATGTGATCTTTTCTGTGTTGTCCAGCACTGAGAGGTCACAGACTATGCATTAAACTTCACCTCTAATCCTAAAGCATGTTTTAGAGGCTTTAGAGCCAGAAGTTTCTAATATAAAGTGCATGAAAGCATTGTATTGATCCACTAGAAGGTATTAGACAATGACTGTGTGGCCCATAAATGCCCTCTGCTAGTCAAGGATGAGGAAGGGCCAAGGTTTCTCTAAATCCAATCTCCTTAAATCTTTAAAACTTCCCAGGGTGGTGGTGACAATAATCCTTATCCTAAAAAGTTGCAATAGTTATTATCAAATGATAGTGTCATTTCAATCTAAAGCCACTGTATTGTGATAGTTCTATGGTTTGGTATGTTTTTAAGAACGTAAGTGTGTTAGAAACAGAGTCCTAAAGTGAATGATGGAAACATAAAAGAAAGCCTTTTGGGAAAATAGTGACTTTAACGGTGGTCAGATGTCAAAGCATTTATTTTTATTGGCCTTGGTGAGTATTTTCATCTTAAATATTTTAACACTCAGATACAAACTGGCCAAAGGAAACAATCACAGTATACACTTTTTAAAGCTCTTTGGCCTCTCCAGGGGGAAACCGGCACTGGAAGTTATCTTGCTGGTGAAAGAAACAATTACAGCCATGCTCATGCCTGTAGTTCCAGAACTGGGGAGGCAGAGCCAGGATACTTTCAAGTATGAGGCCAGACCATGCTACACATAGAGTTCAAGGTTAACTTGAACTCAGTCTCCCAAAAGTCTCATTGCTAGGTAACAGAGGGAATTTTTGTTACAGACAATGACATTACCAATGAACTAACTGGGTGGGAGGATTTTTCCCCTCCAAATTCTAATGCCTAAACCAATGTTCCCCTATTGAACATGATGCTAGTCAATAATTTGCCTTGCTTGTAATTCTTCTGCTGTTCTTGTTCTGTAACACAGCACTGGGTGTGCTTCACATATTATGTCAACCTTGTAACAGTATGGCAGGAAGGATACGCCTTTCAATTTTCCAGTGTTCTCTGGACTGAGCCTTTCCCTTGACTGTAACCACAGAACCAATGGGATACTTGAGCTTTGTGACAAGAGAGGGGCTAACACCCCCAAGCCTGCAGCTAACAATAGAGTCCATGTTTCCAACATGGATCTCTGGTCCCACCCTGTCTTCTGGCTCTCCTGGTGCTTCACAAAGCATCCCTATGGCTTTCAGAAACAGTCTTGGTCTTCAGCTCCCCAGACACAAAATGGGGAACAGGACCTTTGTCCAGACTCCACCCCCTCCCCAGCTGCCTCTCTCTCTTGCCTCTGCCATCATCTCTGTGTTTTTGGCTTCCTACAATGGCCTGCGCTGAGGTCCTTACAGGAGCTGACATGTTTCTTCTCATTTTTCACAGGAATATGAAAAACTTGACCATGATGTTTCCTAATCACTTCCTCCACACAAAAATGCAGTTTCAGAGTTGGGAAAATCTTTTCATTTCCAATCTGTTTCTCTATGTATAATCTATTCAAAAGATCAAATTCATTAGGCCTGGATTTTAACCTATGGTAGAAGTCATCTCTCAATACCATTTGTTGTGGAGACTTTAGAAGAAATGTTGATAAGTTTACTTTGGAGCCTCTGAAATCCCCTAAAGAAAGTGCCTGAACATCTATGTAAATCATTCAGTCATCATGAAGTCATTACAATAGGCAGCCAGGTTTGACAGTTACTGTTTTTAACTCTTCTTCCCTGGAGATATGAGCCTCCTGGATCAGGGGATGGGTATAGAACTACACAAAAATGCTTAAGGAAGACAAACATACATTTTATATTTATATTTCCAGAAAGACAAAAATCATAGCACTCACCTCATTCTTATAATTTCCCTGTAACATTGAGGCTTGGAATGGAGGTTTCCTCTTATCACTGCTCAATGAAGCTCATTATTTTACTGGTTAACATCTATCACTTTTATAATGCCAATAGTATCTTTCAGAAATAAAAACTCAGAAAAAAGTGTGTTGGCTAATGCCTGTAAACCCAGAATTCAGGAGGGTGAAGCAGGAGGATCATGAGTTACAGACTAGCTAGGACTACACAGTGAGTGAGAATCATACATACATACATACGTGTATGCTTGCAAACATATATACATACAAACAAATACAATCATAAGGATAGCTTAAATTTTAATTACTGAAAGACTGAGCACAATCAATAAGGTAAGAGCAAATCAGTCATGGTAGATCTGTTTTATAGAGTATTAAACACATTAAATATAATCGTTGTACAGATCTATGCAGCAGCATAAATGTTTACATAACAAAGTAAGTAATAATTTATGAAAACTATTTGAAGATTCATAAAAACCATAAATGCCATGCTCTGATGATTAACACATTCATTACTATTTCCTTTTCCCTCAGTTTTTATTTACTAATGACTCCATAGGCATCAATTATGACTCCTTAGAGGTACAGTGCTGAATGGCCTGAGAGAGGAGAGTAGGTTAAAGGACAAAATTTTTTCTCAGTAGAAACACTTGAGTCAGATCATGGCTGAATCTGCCCCATCTTTTTGTTCAGTATAGGTACTGTCTATACTAGAAACATTCTCTGTCAATCACTGAACTGTCAAATTTAGTTACAGATGAAGTAAATTTTAAACCCTGGCAGTCCCCAGCAGCCTGTAAGCAAGTGAGAGAACTGGCTGGAGGCTGCACCACCACTGCCATCATGCACTGGATTCTGTTCCCACAAGACCCACTCCACTACCCAGCCCCACCCACCTCATCATCTTACTCATTGCCAATCCTCCCCCAAAATTCCAGCGGTTTCCATAGGAACAGGCACAACTAACACCACTTGGAAGAACAGACCCAATAGGCAGAGGTGTAGTCTACACCAGTCAGAACAGGGGATACACTGGATCTATGCTCACAAACTTTTCCAAACCTCAGCTGAGACACCCTACTAGATCTTAAGACCTGCTAGTCACCAGAAGCCTTGACCATTCAGGCCAGAAGACAATAAAGGAAACAGATAATAAGGGAACAAAACACCCATCCAACAAAGACAACACAAGAATCAACATCCATACATATAATCATCCCAAACTCAAATGCATGAATGCCAGTGTAAGAATACATTCAACAACAGAGAGGGAAATATGGCACTAACAGAACCCACTGATCCCACAACAGCAAGACCTGAACATTCCAATGGAGCTGAAACACAAGAAAATGACCTTAAAAACAACTTTATGAAGAAGATAGAGGAAATGAAAAGTTCCCTTAAAGAAATTGAGGAAAAGACAAACAAAAAATTGAAGAAATCAATAAATCCCTTAAAGAAAGCCAAGAAAAAAAACAATCAAACAGGTGAAGAAAATAATTCAAGATTTGAAAATTGAAATAGAAGCAATAAAGAAAACAGAAACCAAGGGAATTCTGGAAAAGGGAAATCTGGGCAAGTGAATAATAACTACAGATGCAAGCATCAGCAACAGAATACAAGAGATAGACAAGAGAATCTCGGGCACTGAAAATATAATAGAGGAAATAGATTCAATGGTAAAAGAAAATTTTAAATCTAAAAAATTCCTAACACAAAGCAGTCAGGAAATCTGGGACACCATGAAAAGACCAAACCTAAAAATAATAGGAATAGAAGAAAGAGAAGAATCCTAGCTTGAAAGCACAGAAAATATATTCAACAAAATCATAGAAGAAAACTTTCTCAACCTAGAGAAGGATATGACTATAAAGACACAAGAAGCTTACAATACACCAAATAGACTGGACCAAAAAAAATACCCTTGCCACATAATAATCAAAACACTAAACATACAGAATAAAGAAAGAATATTAAGAGCTGCAAAAGAAAAGACTAAGTAACATATAAAGGCAAACCTGTCAGAATTACAACTGACTTCTCCATGGAGACTCTAAAAGCCAGAAGGACCTGGACAGATGTTTTGCAGACAATAAAAGACCATGGATGCTAGCTCAGACTACTATACTGAGCAAAGCTTTCAACCAATCACCATAGATGGAGAAAACAAGATATTTCATGAGAACACCAGATTAAAACAATACCAATCTACAAATCCAGCCCTACAGAAAGTACTTGAAGGAAAACTCCAACACAAGAAAGTCAGCTGCACTCACAAAAAATACAAGCAATAAATAATCTCACACCAGCAAATCCCAAAGAAGGGAAACACAGACACACTACCATCACCACCAACAAAACCAAAAAATAATAGGAATTAACAATCACTGCTCATTAATATCTGTTAATATCAATGGACTCAAGTCACCAATAAAAAAGATACAGGATAACAGAATGGATATAAAAACAGGATCCATCTTTCTACAACAACACAAGGAAAATCTCAACTTCAAAGACAGATATTACCTCAGAGTAAAGGGTTGGGAAAATATTTTTCAAACAAATGGACCTAAGAAGCAAGCTAGTGTAGCTATCCTAATATCTAACAAAAAAAAGACTTCAAACTAAAATTAATCAAAAGAGATGGAGAAGGACATTTCATTTTCATCACAGGAAAAAATCCATCAGCATGAAGTCTCAATTCTAAACATTTATGCCCCAAATATAAGGGAACAAACATTTGTAAAAGAAACATTACTAAAGCTTAAATCACACATCAAACCTCACAAATTAGTAGTCAGAGACTTCAACACCCCACTCTCACCAATGGACAGATCTGCCAGACAGAAATAACAGAGAAATAAGGGAACTAACAGATGTTATGACTCAAATGGACTTAACAGACACGTATTGTGGTGATGCATTGTGTACCCTAATAAAGGTTGCTTGACGATCAGAGGATAGAATATTCACTAGATTAAATATACGTAGAGGCCAGGCAGTGGTGACAAACACCTTTAATCTTAGCACCCGGGAGGCAGAGATCCATCTGGATCTCTGTGAACTCAAAGCCACCCTGGACTACATGAGATTGACTCAGTCTCAAAGTGAAACAGAGTCAGGCAGTGGTGGCACACCCCTTTAATCCCAGTATTTGGAAGTCACATGCCTTTAATTCCAGCATTAGGAAGATTGAGACAGGAAGTGATGGCTGGGCAGAAAAAGTTATGTATGAGGAGACAGGAACTGAGGGCTTTTCAGTCTGAGGAGTCATAGAGGTAAGACATGGCAATGGCTTGTTCTTTGTCTCTCTGATCTTCAGATAAATTTTATTAGGTTACACAATATATCATCACAACCTATAAAACATTTCACCCAAACACAAAAGAATGTACCTTCTTCTTGGTACCCCATGGAACCTTCTCTAAAATTGACCACATATTCAGTCACAAAACAAATCTCAATAGATACAAAAAACTTGGAATAACCCCCAGTATCACATTGGATCACCATGGGATAAAGTTAGAATTCAACAACAACAACAACAATAACAACAACAACATAAAGGACAGAAAGACTACAAATTCATGGAAACTGAACAACTCTCAACTGAATTATCAATGGGCCAAAGAAGAAAGAAAGAAATTAAAGACTTTCTAGAATTCAAAGACAATGAATGCACAACATACCCAAACTTATGGGACACTGTGAAAGCAGTGCTAGGAGGAAAGTTCACAGCATTAAATGTCTACATAAAGAAATTGGAGAAATCCCACACTAGCACCTAAACAGCACACCTGAAAGCTCTAGAAGTAAAAGAAGCAAACTCACCCAGCAGGAGTAGACACCAGGAAATAATCAAACTGAGGGCTGAAATCATTAAAACAGAAACAAAAAGAACAATACAAAGAATCAATGAAACAATGAGTTGGTTCTTTGAGGAAATCAATAAGATAGACAAATCCTTATCCAAACTAACCAAAAGGCTGAGAGAGGATATCCAAATTAACAAAATCAGAAAAGAAAGGGGGGAATATAAAAACAGACATGGAGGAAATCCAAAGAATCATGAGGTCATACTTCAAAAACCTGTACTCCACAAAATTAGAATATCTAAAATAAACTGACAATTTTCTTGATAGGTACAACATATCAAGATTAAATCAAGAGCAGATAAACTATTTAAATAGACCTATATCCCCTAAGGAAATAGAAGTCATCATTAAAAATTTCACAAACAAAAAGGCCCAGGGCCAAATGATTTCAGTACAGAATTCCACCAAAACTTCAAATAATATCAATACTCTGAAATTTGTTCCACACAATAGAAACAGAAGAAACATTGCCAAATTCTTTTTATGAGGCTACAATTACCTTGATACCCAAACCACATAAAGATGCTGCTAAGAAAGAGAATAACAGACCAATCACCCTCATAAATATTGATGCAAAAATACTCAATAAAATACTGTCAAACTGAATGCAAGGACACATCAAAAAAAATCATCCACTATGATCAAGTAAGCTTCCCCACAGAGTTGCAGGGATGGTTCAACATATGAAAATCTGTCAATGTAATCCACCATTTAAACAAATTAAAAGAAAAAAAACACATGATCATCTCATTTAGATTCTGAAAAAGCCTTTGACATAGTCCAACACCCCTTCATAATAAAGTTCTTTGAGGGATCAGTGATACAAAATACACAGCTAGCTAACAGGGGACATCAAATTAAATGGAGAAGAACTTATTGTTTCCACTAAAAGAACAGGACAAGGCTGTCCACTTTCCCCATATCTATTTAATATAGTATTCAAAGTTCTACGTAGAGTAATAAGACAACAAAAGGAGATCAAGGGATACAAATTGAAACTGAAGAAGTCAAACTTTCATCATTTAATTATGATATGATAGTATACATCAGTGACTGCAAAAATTCTACCAAGGAACTCTTACAGCTGATAAACATCATCAGTGATGTTGCTGGATGTAAGATTAACTGAAAAAAATCAGTAGCCCTCCTATATACAAATGATAAATGGTCTATGAAAGAAATCAGGGAAATGATACCCATTAAAATAGCCCCAAGTAATATATAATATATTCGGGTAACTATAACCAAACAAGTGAAAGTCTTGTATGACAAGAACTTTAAGTCTTTGAAGAAAGAAATTGGAGAAGATATCAGAAAATCAAAAGATCTCCCATGCTTATATATCAGTAAGATTAAATACTATAAATAACAATCTTACCAAAAGCATTCTACAAACTCAATTCAATCCCCATCAATACTCCCACACAATTCTTCAGAGATCTTGAAAGAACAATACAAAACTTCATATGGAAAAACAAAAAACTTAGGATAGTTAAAATGACCCTGTACAAGAAGGGAACATCTACAGGTATCATTATGCCTGATTTCAAGCTCTCCTATGGAGATATAGTAATAAAAACAGCATGGTATTGGCATAAAAACAGACAGGTGGACCAATGGAATCAAATTGAAGACCCTGACATAAACCCAAATGTCTACGAATACCCAATATTTGACAAATAAGCCAAAATTATATAATGGAAAAAAGCAAGCATCTTCAACAAATGGTGTTGGCATAACTGAATGTAGGTATGTAGAAGAATGCAAATAGATCTATATTTATCTCCATGCACAAAACTCAAGTCCAAATTGATCAAAGACCTCAAGATTAATTCAGTTATACAGAACCTGGTAAAAGGAAAAGTAGGAAGAAGCCTAGAATGCATGGGCACAGGAGACCACTTCCTAAATATAACACCAGGAGCACAGATATTGAGATCTACAATTAACAAATGGGACCTCCTGAAACTGAAAAGCTTCTGTAAGGCAAGGGACATGGTAAATAAGACAAAACAGGCTACAGAATGGGAAAAGATCACCAATCCCACATCTGACAGAGGCCTGATCTCCAAAATATATAAAGAACTCAAGAAACTAGACATCAAAATGCCAAAGAATCCAATTAAAAAGGGGGCTACTGATCTAAACAGAATTTTCAACAGAAGAACCTCAAATTGATGAGATATACTTAAAGAATTGTTCAAAATCCTTGGCCATCAGGGAAATACCAATCAAAATGATTCTGAGATATCATCTTACGCTTGTCAGAATGGCTAAGATAAAAAACACTAATGACAGTTTATGTTGGAGAGGATATGGAGTAAGGGGATTATTCCCCCACTGCTGGTGGGAGTGCAAACTAGTACAGCCACTTTGGAGATAGATAGGGAGGTTTCAAAGAAAATTGGGAATCAATCTACATCAAGACTCAGCTATACCAATCTTGGGGCTATATTCAAAGGTTGTTCAATCATACCACAAGGACAATTGCTCAGCTATGTTCATAGCAATGTTATTTGTAATAGTCAGAATGTGAAAACAACTTAGATGCTCCTCAGTTGAAAAAATGGATAAAGAAAGCGTGGTACATTTACACAGTGGAGTATTACTCAGCTATAAAAAAAAATGACATCATGAAATTTGCAGGCAAATGGATGGAACTAGACAAAATCATCCTGAGTGACATAACTCAGACCCAGAAAGACAAACATGGTATGTACTCACTCATAATTGAAAATTAGACATAAAGTAAAGGATAACCAGGCTGCAAACCACAACCCCAGAGAGTACAGGTAACAAGGACCCAAAGAAGGACACATGGATTTCCCTGGAAAGGGAAAACAGTAGAGATCTCCCAGGTAAACTGGGTGCAGGGGTGTGGGTGGGGATGGAGGAATGAGAACATAACGGATCTGGTTTGGAGGGTTCAGGGTGATATGGAGAGGAAGGGTAATGAAAAAGATGTCTTGATGGGATGCGGGGCATTTCAGGGTTAGGGAGAAACCTTGTGCCAGGGAAACCACTAGGAACATACAAAAATGACCTCAGCTAAGACTCATAGCAATAGTGGAGAGGTTGGTTGAACTGGCCATCTCTTGCAGTCAGATTGGTGAGTACCCTAGTTGTCATCACAGAGCCTTCATCTAGTAACTGATGGAAGCAGATGCAGAGATCCATAGCCAAGCACTGGGCCTAGCTCAGGAAGGCCTGTTGAGAGAGAGGAGGGATTGTATGAGCCAGGGGTAAAGGTCCTGAAGGGGCTGGTCTGGGAGCTCAAGGACTCTGGATTCACAGCTAGGGTGCCTGCATGGGACAGACTTAGGACTTCTGCATATGTGTGACAGTTGCGTAGCTTGGTTGGTTTGTGGGACTTCTAGCAGTGGGATCAGGACCTGTCCCTGGGGCTTAAGCTTGCTGTTGGGAATCTATGCCCCATGCTAGGTTGTCTTGCCCAGCCTTGATATAGGAGGAAGAACTTATTCCTGCCTCAATTTGATGTCCCATGCTTTGTTGAAGCCCAAGGGAAGCCTACCCCTTTCTGAAGGAAATGGAGGAGGAGTAAATGGGGGAGGGTAGAGGGGAGGAATGTGGGAGGCAGGAAGGAAACAGGAGGAGAGGAGGGAAGGGAAACTGTCATTGGGATGTAAAATAAATGAAAAATTTTAATTATTAAAAAAAGTAGACTTGCAGGCCAGCAGCAAGACTCCTGCAGGCAGGCCTGACTACCACCACTCCCATTGGACCCTGTAATATCCAAGCCACACTCCGTATTCCAAACCCACCCATACTCTGAGATTGCAACTATGCCCTGAGACACAGACTCTGCCAGCTTTGATTGGACCAAGAGATGAGTCACTGTTCTCCCAGCCAGTCCCCCCAGCCTCTAGACCTTAGGCCCAGGGGCACAACCCAAACCACCATATCCCGACCCAATGAAGCCTCAGTTGTGATCAGCAGGCAAGACTTTTGTGGGCAGACTTTCCCACCCCCACACCCCACTGGACCTTGTAATTTACAAGTCTTACTCTGTCCCCCAAACCCACCTGTCCCCCAAGGTCCCAGCAGCTCCCCGAGACACAAACACTGCCAGTGTCAAATGGACCAAGAGCAGATCCCTGAGACACATACACCATTTGCACTGATTAGAGGAAAAGATGGATAGATGCCAGTGCAAGAATACATTCAACAACATAAAGAGCAATAAGGCACCACCAGAACCTAGCAGTTCTACAACAGCAAGACCTGAACATCATAATGTAGAAGAAAAAGAAGAAAGCAACCTTAAAAATAACTTTATGACGATGATAGAGGACTTTAAAGAGGAAATGAAAAATTCCTTTAAAGTAATTAAGGAAAAGACAAACAAAAATTGGAAAAATCAATAAATTCTTTTAAAAAGTCAAGAAAACCAAGAAAAAAAACAATCAAACATGGGAAGGAAACAATACATGATTTGAAAATTGAAATAGAGGGCAACAAAGGAGACACAAACTAAGGGAATGCTGGAAATGGAAAATTTGAGTTACATGAACAGGAACTACAGATGCAAGTACAACCAACAGAATGCAAGAGGTAGAAGAGAGTATCTCTGGCATTGAAGATAAGATAGAAGAAATAGATTTGTTGGTCAAAGAAAAGATTAAAGTCAATAAAGTCATAACACAAAACATCCAGGAAACCTGGGAAACCATGCAAAGACCAAACCAAAAAATAATATGGATAGAAGGAGGAGAATACCAGTTCAAAGGCACACAAAATTTATTCAACAAAATCATAGAAGAAAACTTTGCCAAACTAAAGAAAGAAATGCCTATGAAGATATAAGAAGCTTACAGAACACCAAATAGACTTGATCTCCCCTGCAAAAAAAAAAACCTACAAAAAAAAAAACACCTCACAACATAATAATCAAACCACTAAACATACAGAATAAAAAAAGAATATTAACAGCTGCAAAGGAAAAAGGACAAGTAACATATAAAGGAAGATCCACCAGAATAACACCTGACTTCTCAGTGGAGACTCTGAAAGCCAGAAGATCTTGGACAGATGTTATGCAGACACTAAGAAACCATGGATGCTAGCACAGACTATTATACCCAGCAAAACTCTCAATCATCATAGATGGAGTAAGCAATATATTCCATGATGAAACCAGATTTAAACAATACCTATCCACAAATCCAGCCCCACAGAAAGAACCAGAAGGAAAAAAATCCAACCTAAGGAAGTTAGATGCACCCACAAAAACACAGGCAATAGATAATCCCACACCAAAAAATCCCAAAGAAGGGAAACACACACATACTACCACCAAAAATTAACAGGAATTAACAATCACTGGTCATTACTATCCCTTAATATCGGTGCTCAGTTTGCCTATACAAAGACACAGGCTGACAGAATAAATATAAAAACAGGATCCATCCTTCTGCTGCAATACAAGAAACACACATCAACTTCAAAGACAGATATTACCTCAGAGTAAAGGGTTGCAAAAAAGACACTCCAATCAAATGGACTTAAGAAGCAAGCTGGTATAGCTATCCTAACATCTAGCAAAATAGACTTCAAACTAAAAATAATCAAAAGAGATAGAGAAGGACATTTCATATTAATCACAGGAAAAATCCATCAACATGAAGTCTCAATTCTAAACATTTATGCCCCCAATACAATGGTACCCACATATGTAAAAGAAACATCACTAAAGCTTAAATCACACATCAAACTCCACACACTAAGTGGGAGACTTCAACACCCCACTCTTACCAACTGACAGGTCTGCCAGATGGAAACTTAATAGAGCAATAAGGAAACTAACAGATGTTATGACTCAAATGAACTTAATAGACATCTACAGAACATTTCACCCAAACACAAAAGAATATACCCTCTTCTCAGAACCCCATGGAACCTTCTCCGAAATTGACCACGTATTCAATCACAAAAAAAATCTCAACAGATACAAAAAAAATGGAATAACCTCCTGTATTTTATCTGACTACCATGGCTAAAAGTTAAAATTCAACAACAACACAAATTTTTTTAAAAGGCTATAAAGTCTAGGAAAATGAATAATGCTCAGCTGAATCACCAGGGTCAATGAAGACATAAAGAAAGAAATTAAAGACTTCCTTCCTAGAATTAAATGAAAATTAATGTACAATATATAAAAACTTAAGGGACACAGTGAAGGCAATACTAAGAGGAAAGTTCATAGCTCTAAATGCCTACATAAAGATATTGGGGAAATCTCACACTAGCAACTTAACAGCACACCTGAGAACTCTAGAACAAAAAGAAGCAAATTTATCCAGGAGGAGTAGAAACCAGGAAATAATCAAATTGAGAGATGAAATCAATAAAATAGAAACAAAGAGAACAGTACAAAAAAATCAATGAAACAAAGAGTTGGTTCTTTAAGAAAAGCAATAATAATAACTCTTATTCAAACTAACCAGAAGTCAGAAAGAGAGCATCCAAATTAACAAAATCATAAGAGAAAACGAAGACATAACAACAGACAATGAGGAAATCCAGAGAATCATCAGGTCACACTTCAGAAACCTGTATCCACAAAATTGGAAAATATAAAAGAAATGGACAATTTTCTGGATAGGTACCATACACCCAAATTGAATCAAGACCAGATAAACAATTTAAATAGACCTATAACCTCTATGGAAATAGAAGTAGTCATTAAATGTCTCCCAACCAAAAAAAGCCCAGGGCTAGATGGTTTCAGTACAGAATTCTACCAGAATTTAAAGAAGAACTAATACCAATACTCCTCAAATTGTTTCACACTATAGAAACAGAATATTGCCAATCTCTTTCTATGAGGCTACAGTTACCCTGATACCCAAACCACACAAAGATGCAACAAAGAAAGAGAGTTACAGACAATTCTCGCTCATGAACATTGATGCAAGAATACTTAGTAAAATACTGGCAAAATGAATCCAAGAATACATGAAAAATTCATCTACTATGGTCAAGTAAGTTTCATCCCTAATGCAGGGATGGTTCAACATATGAAAATCTCTCAATGTAATCCATCATATAAACAAACTGAAAGAAAAAAGCACATGAATCTCATTAGATGCTGAAAAAGCCTTTGACAAAATCCAACACCCCTTCATGATAAAGGTCTTGGAGAGATCAAGAATACAAGGAACATACTTAAACATAATAAAGGCAATTTACAGCAAGCTGACAGCCAACATCAAATTAAATGGATAGAAACTCAAAGCAATTCCACTAAAATCAAGAACAAGACAGGCTTTCCACTCTCTCCATATCTATTCAATATATTACTGGAAGTTCTAGCTAGATCAAAAAGGCACAAAAGGAGATCAAGGGATACAAATTGAAAAGGAAGAAGTCAAACTTACACTATTTGCAGATGATATAATAGTATACATCAGTGACAACAAAAATTCTACCAGGGAATGCCTACAACTGATAAAGACCTTCAATAATGTGACAGAATACAAGATTAATTCAAAAGTATCAGTAACTCTCCTATATACAAATGATACATGGGCTGGAAAAGAAATCAGAGAAACATCACACTTTGCAATAGCCACAAATAATATAAAATATATTGGGGTAACTCTAACTAAGCAAGTGAAAGACCTGTATGTTAAGAACTTTAAGTCCTTGAAGAAAGAAATTGAAGAAGATGTCAGAAAATGGAAAGATCTCCCATGCTCATGGACAGGTAGAACCAACACAATAAAAATTGCAATATTACCAAAAGAAATCTACAGATTCAATGCAATCCCCATGAAAATTCTAACACAATTATTCATAGACCTCAAAAGAACAAACTCAACTTCATATAGAAAAACAAAAACCCCAGGATAGCTAAAAACAATTCTTTATAATAAAACAACTTCTGGGGGCATCTCCATCCCTGAATTCAAGCTCTACTATAGAGATATAGTAATAAAAACAGCATTGGCATAAATACCTACATGTGGACCAATGGAATCAAATGGAAAACCCTGACATTAATCCACACACCTATGAACACCTGATTTTTAATAAAGAATCCAATACTGTCCAGTGGAAAAAAAGAAAGCATCTTCAATGAATGGTGTTGGCATAACTGGATGTCAACATGTGGAAGATTGCAAATAGATCCATATCTATCACCACACATAAAACTCAAGTCAAAGCAGATCAAAGACCTCAACATAAATCCAGCTACACTGAACCTGATAGAAGTTTCTTCCTACTTTCTGCAAGAAGAAGCCTAGAATGCATTGGCACAGGAGATCACTTCCTAAATATAACACCAGTAGCACAGACACTGAGAACAACAATTAATAAATGGGACCTCCTGAAACTGAGAAGCTTCTGTAAGGCAAAGGATATGCTAAATAAGACAAAATGGCAGCCTACAGAATGGGAAAAGATCTTCACCAACTCCACATCTGACAGAGGGCTGATCTCCAAAATATAAAGAAAATAAGAAACTAGACATCAAAATACCAAACAATCCAAATGGGGTACAGATCTAAACAGAGAATTCTCAACAGAAGAATCTCAAATGACTGAAAGACATTTAAGGAATTGCTCAACATCCTTAAGCATCGGAGAAATGCAAATGAAAATGACTCTAAGATACCATCTTACACCTGTCAGAATGACTAAGATAAAAACCACTGATGACAGCTTATGTTGGGGAGAATGTGGAGCAAGGGAAACACTCCTCCATTGTTGGTATGAGTGCAAACTCACAGCCACATTGGAAATCTGTATGGTGACTTCTCAGGAAATTGGGAACCAAACTTCAATGATGCCACTCTTGGGCATATACACAAGGGATGCTCCATCATACCACAAGGACACTTGCTCAACTATGTTCATAACAGCTTATTTGTAATAGCCAGAACCTGGAAAAAATGTAGATGTCCCTCAACTGAAGAATGGATAAAGAAAATGTGGTACATATACACAATGGAGTATTATTCAGCTGTAAAAAAAAAATGACATCATAAAATTTGCAGGCAAGTGGATGGAAATAGAAAATATCATCCTAAGTGAGGTAACCCAGACTCAGAAAGATAAGCATGGCATGTATTTACTCAGTAAGTGAATACTAAATATAAAGCAAAGGATAATCAGACTGAAATCTAGAGCTCCAGATAAGCTAGGAAACAAGGAGCACCCTAAAAGGGATGCATGGGGGCCTTGGGAAGGGGAAACAGAAGAGATATCCATGAGTAAACTGAGGATGAAGGGGGCAATAGAAGGGAGGGGATGGAGGTGAGAACATGAGGGAATGTGATTGTCAAGCTGGAGGGGTATGGAGTGGGAGAGCAATGAAAGAGATATCTTGATAGAGAGAGACATTATGGGGCAAAGGAGAAACCTGGTGCTAGGGAAATTCCCAGGAATCCACAGGATGACCCCAGATTAAATGATTAGCAATAAGTGGTGAGGGTGCCTGAACTGGACTACCCAGGTAATCAGATTGGTGAATACCCTAACTGTCATCACAGAGCCTTCATCCAGTATCTGATAGAAGCAGATGCAGAGATCCACAACCAAGTACCAGGGCAAGCTCCAGGAGTCCAGCTGAAGAGAGGGAAGAGGGATTACATGGGGAGGGGGGAACGGTGTTAAGATCATGAAGGGAAAATCTACAAAGACAACTGAATCAAGTTCATAGGAACTCACGAACTTTAGACCAACAACTGTAGAACTTGCATGGGACTGGAACAGGCCCTCTGCACAGGGGAGAAAGTTGTGTAGCTTGGTCTGTTTGAGAGATCCCTGGTAGTGGGATCAGGATCTATCCCTGGAGCATAAGCTAGCATTCTGGAGAATATTACCTAAGGTTGGACACCTTGCTTACGCTTGATGCATGGGGGAGGGGCTTGTTCCTGCCTCACCTGAATGTACCAGGCTTTGCTGACTCTTCATGGGAGGCCTTACGCTTTTGGAGGAGGAGATAGTGGTTGGGTATGGGGGAGGCAGTTGGGAAGTAGTGGATGGAGGGATGAGAGTGAGTTCTGTGGTTGTTATGTAAAATATAAAAATATTATAAATATTTTTTTAAAGAGTAAAGAATTAGTGAAGGATGTGATTACAAAAGGAAATGTTAAAAGTAATTTGATAATATGTAATGCATGTATTTAATGAAGATTTTTATTTTCTGGCTTTTATCATTAAGGTAGAATTGCCTATGACTTCTTGCGTCATTCTAAGCAAATGTTCACTTATATATTTTTAAAAAATTATTTAAATCCTTTCAAAAAACTGCTGAGAAATGTAAGATTTTCTTTGCAAGAAAAGAGAGAAAAATGGCAGCAAATGGGAGGAAACCTTGAAGAGCTATCAACACTTTTGTTTGAGCACTGAGTTAACAAACGTTTTCCCACCACAGTACAGATAGTCTTGGTTTCAGATTCACTCAGGAGTTTTCATCAGAACATCTACCCATGAAATGGTAATTACATCAATAATATGAAAGAAAATACCATGTAAGAGAAATGTGCAGTGTAGAATTCCTGGCTATCTGGGAGGAAACAAAGGTTTGTGCCCATTAATTTTTCATATTAATGGGTACAAGCTGAGCCCTGAACAGATAGGGAAGAAAGAAGGCCAACCCTAGACATGAGGTCACTTCTTTTCAAAGATGACTAGGTGTTGGGGAATATTATTTTAAAGTGTGTTGCATTTTTTCCTACTGCTTTTGTTGACAATTCAAAGATTTGTTTGATTAAATAAAATTAACCTGTGAGCAGAAGGCTGAGTCAGCAAGTGACTGACAGGAAGTGGTAAGGAGCAAGGGTTTATGGGGGAGGGGGGAGGCTGAAAGAAGGATGCTGGGTTTTTTGGAAGATACCAGCAAAGGGAGGTTAGCTACTAGCTATTCAGCCTCTCTGAGCAAGCAGAATTCCACTGAAATTATTGAATCGTGAATTCTTTATATTTAGATAAGTTTCTTTAGTAGGTTTGAAAGAGCAAGTGCCTGAGGGAACAAAATCCCCTCAGGCTGCTTCACTTTTGGCTGAAGTCTTTGCTTAAAGGGGAGCCACTGTAGATAATAAAAAGCTGATAAAAACAATTGGTGCCCAACGGGTGGTAGAACCTCACAGAAGGCAGGGTCACACCAGCTGGCTCTGCTGAATTTACCATCTGGGACTCTCCACTGCCAGCTCTGCTGCATCTGCTGTCTGGACCTCTCCATGCTAGCAGTTAGCTGCTGCTTGACCAGAGAAGTCAACAGAATTGGAAAACCCTTTAGGAGAGTAAGAAAGAGTTAAATAATATTAAACAGAATGTTTTTTTTTCTATGTTAAAAATAGGAAACATAACAATGCAGGGTGCTAGTGCTCCCTATACTGCTGTGGGATGTCTTTCTGTATGCTGTGAATATGTGTGGCTCCCATTGGATAATAAATAAAGCTGTTTTGGCCTATGGCAAGAAAGCTTACAGGCAGGCAGGAAATCCAAGCAGAGATAGAGAAGAAGGGCAGAGTGAAGAAAGATTCTAGCTGCTGCTCAAGGAGCAACAAGATGCCAGCAGACTGGTAATGCCATGATCATGTGGCAACATATAGATTAATAGGAATTGGTTAATTTAAGATGAAAGGGCTAGCTAGCCAGAAGCTGGAGCCATATGGCATACAGTTTGTAATTAATATAAGCCTCTGAGTAATTATTGTATAAGTGGCTGCAGGACCACGGGGTTCAGTGGGACCAGAGAAACTTCCAGCTACACTATACTGCTACCTTAGAAGGCTAGAAGTTAGAATCAGAATATGGAAAGATTAATGATTTAACTGACACTGATATAATACCAATAATACATACTATCAGCATGGTAATTAATATCTTATCAGTAGTAGCCTTGGTAGCTTTTTGTGCTAAATATGACAAGTGGATTAATAGGATACAGGCCTTGGAAAGATATACTAATGAAAAAAAGAAAAATGCTCAGACACAGACAGAGGAATTTAAACCAGAATTTACCACACCATTGCATTGGAAAACTGGAGAGGAATGGCCTAAGGTTATTAGAACACCAACTTCATTATATCCAGTTACTGTTCAACAACAACCACCATGTATGTATCCACAACATTATGCACAAGTTAAATGGAAACCTGTAGATATGTTAGACTTAAAGAGATTTAAGGAAACTAGTTTCATATGGTATGCATTCACTCTTTATAAGACAGATATTAAATTCATGAGCAACTAGGAATAAAATTATTCCACAAGACTGGAAGGATTTAGCTTTAGCAGTATTAGAATCTGGTCCTCTATTACAATGGAGAACTTGATGGAGAGAGGAAGTGAGGGCCCTGGAACAACAAGGTAGGGCTAGAGATCATGAGATTTTTTTCCAAGACCCAGTTCTTGTTGAGGGTCAGTATGCTGATTTGCAAAGATAGTGCATGTTGGATGATAACATCCTGTGTCTATAATGTATAGCAGCTTTGAATGCTTGGGACAGGGTTGAAGAATCAGGAAAGAGGACTGAATCATTTACTAAAATTATACAAGGCCCCAAAGAAGCTTTCACTGATTTTTTTTACACAGATTAACATCAGCTGTAAATAGAATGATATCTGATCCAGATGCTAGACAAATATTAGTTGAAACTTTTGCTTTTAAAAATGTTAATGCAGAACGTAAATGGATAATTATGCCTTTAAGGGCAGGATCAGCACCCATAGAAGAATGGATCAGAAATACAGTCAATATTGGCTCCTATACTTCTAGTGATGATAATTGGATAGGAGCACTGCTTTCTAAAACTATGATTTAATTGCAGTAGACAAGGTCATTGGAAAAGGGAGTGTAGGCAAAGTGCTTTTAGAAACAATATTTATTCTAGAAATAATTCAAACAGAAGGCCCCAGCCTTTTGGAGTATGCAGAAGGTGTGGCAAAGGCTGGCATTGGACTAATGAGTGTAAATAAACAAGAGACAGGCAGGATAATGCTTTGCTTTCAGGAAACAACATGCAGGACTGCTTGCAGGCCCCAATATCAAACATAGTTCAATCAATCCACACAAAATGATTAAATGGCCTTTTAGTTGGAAGTTTTCCTGTGTCCCAGCCAGGCAGCAGTGGGGACAAATCTCTCCACTTGAATCCCCCAAGTAAACAAACAGAGACTTATATTAATTATAACTGCTTGGCTCAGGCTTATTACTGACTAGCTCTTACACTTAAATTAACCCATAATTCTACCTATATTTATGTTTAGCCACATGGCTTGGTACCTTTTTTCAATTTTGCCTTGTCGTCTTGCTTCCTCTGTGTCTGGCTGAGGACTCCTGACCCAGCTCTTCCTCTTCTTAGAATTCTCATTGTCTGCTCATTCCGCCTATACTTCTTGCCTGGCTACTAGCCAATCAGCATTTCATTAAACCAGTATACAAGGGCATTATTCCACAGTATTTCCCCTTTTCTGTCTAATCGAAAAGGAAGGTTTTAACTTTAACATAGTAACATTACATATAATAGAACAGTTATCAAGCAAGAATTACAGTTACAATATCTAGTCTATTTGTATTTGGCAAAATTAAAGAAAATATTCTGTCTATCCTATATTTGTGAGTTTAAAGTTTTATATCTAATTTATCTTTTATCATAACCAAGGAAAATTATAACTATCTAATCTTCAACTACATCAAAGACCCCAGTAAGACATAATATTACCTAAGTAAATAGGAAGTACGTTGTAAGCAACTTCTAAAAATCTAGAATGACAGAGACAGCTGGTTACCTGGACAGTTACCCATAGTTTCTCTGCAACGTTAGGGCATCCTTCTTCAGCCTATAGATCTAGAGTCTCTCAATCGCTTCTCTCTATGTCCTGTAGAATGTTTGCCAGTTTCTTCGGCAAAGCAGGAACCTGAAAGACCATCTCATCTTGCAAAGTTTAGTGGTCACCTTCCTATGGATCCTGCATGTCCAGTTTATACAACATTTTGTCAAGCAGTCCAGGCAAGAACAGTTTCTTGCCCAAATGGCTAACTTTTGCCATGAAAAAGATAAACTCCATGTGGAATGTTTTTGGTGCCCATCACTTTCCTTGAAGTAATGATGCTGCCAGGAGCAGACGTGTTTCATTGTCCAAAAAAGTCTAAGTTTTTAAAACATTTTAAATGCCAAATTCTGAAGGTCTTTGAAGTATTTGAAGATTACCTACCTAATTGAAATACATCTTTGTATACCTAGAAAACTAAACTAGCATGACTATAAGTTTGATTATCATAGATGACTAATTATTAATCTGTATTTCTCAACTATATACTACAATTTCAAATGAGTTGCACAAACAAAATACATTAAACAAGAGTAGAAATATACATACAGTATAACAAAACTAACTTTAAATTTGAATGAATAAACTAAAATCTATAGCAATTTAAAACATTTTCAACAAGTTGCTCTTTAAAAGTAGATTCAATAACCTGCCCTTTTATCCTACCATATCTATATACTATATTTCTATATCATATCCTCTTTTCTTCTTTTAGAAAGAGATTGACTATAACCAATAACAATTTGTAACCACCAACCTAAACAAAGAGAAACATCCATAATCTATTTTTGAGGAATGTGGGCATAGTTTTCTAGGATACTTCCTGCTGATAGGGGGCACTGGTAGTCTTATGGGGATCCTGAGAAAATTTGAGATAATGGTCAAGTCCTGGGAAGACTAGCTATAACCTTTGTTGACAGGTACTATCTGTTAAGGTTTGGGAGGTCTGGCTTGATCAAATCTGATCCATCTTAAACTGGAACAAATCCATAGCCTCTTGCTTCCTGTAGAAACAAAAACAGAGCCTCCTTTCCAAAACAACATATCCTTGGATCCAATTTTTGAAGTCAAGATATCTTTAAAATATACATATTGGTTTAACTCAGCAGCCTTTACAATCAAATGTCTCTCTGCAGTTAAAAATCCCAAAGACAACATAATCCAGGCTCTGTATGTGATTTCCATCTTTATGTGGCTTATTTTTTATATTACTTTTACTATCTCTTTAAAAGAGTTTATTTTTTAAAACTATTTCTTTTTTTATATAATTGTATATATTCCTTTTCCTCTGTCTTCCAAGCCTACATACATTTTTACACACATTGTAAACTGTTTAGGGTTTATTTCATCTGAATCTGTATTATGAATCTATTGCCTTAAACTGCAGAGTGGTTAGAACAGAAATTGATCAGTTGTTAATAGGAAATGTACTGGAGTTCTCCCAGTATCATAAAAAAAAAATCGTATCAATAGTCAGGGTATAAAAAAGGAGTTTTCCATCACTTGGTAATGAGTCAAGGAAATTATAAGAAAATGTCCTACTTTTTCCTTGTATAGCCAAACTCCACTACCTGCAAGAAGTAACCCAAAAAGTACTCAAAGAAATGAAATTTGGCAAATGGAGGTGTTTCATTTTGCAGAATTTGGAAAATTATACTGCATACATCATACTAGACACACATTCAGGATTTTAATGGGCAACTGTTTTGATTTCTGATAAGGCTGATTCTGTAACTATGAGGATACCTGTACAAATTAAGACTTACAATGATCCAGCATATGTGTCTAGTAAAATGAAACAGTTTTTTGAATATTATAACATAAAGCATATTACAGGTATACCACACAACCCCACAGAACAAGCAGTAATAGAAAAATCTGATTGAACTTTAAGAGCAATGATTAATAAGCAGAAGGGAATGATAAAAACACCCAGAGATAGAATACACAATGCTTTACTAACTTTAAATTTCTTAAATGCTAATGAAAAAGGAACAATAGCTACAGAGAGAAATTGGATAATAGGGAAAAAAACTGATGAATTAAATCGACCTATATATTTTAAAGACATATGAAACTCAGAATGGAAATCAGGAAAAGTGTTACACTGTGGGAGGGATTTTGCTTTTGTTTCCACAGGAGAAGAAACAGTATGGATACTATCAAGACTGATGAAGAATAGATTTGAACAGGAGGACCTTTCTGATGAGGAGAGGAGATAGGTAAGAGTTAAGTTGGCCTAATGGTAAAGTATATTTCCAATAGGATAAAATTTTATAAGTCTTCCTAAATATTTGTTTGTGTTATCCTTTACATCCATAAAAGGCAAATGGTCTTTCTGTAATCCCAATTTAATTAAAAATTAAAACTGGCTTTAGGGTTGTAGCATGGCTCTCTCTCTCCTTCTCTAAACCCAAGCATGTCTGTTAAAGGAAAATCCAAAATTGCTGTCTCGTGTCAGAAGAGCCACCTGATGTGGGGCAGAAGAAAACCAAAATTTTGGGACTTTTCTATTAACAATAATCTCATAATCCTTTGGTTTTATTTTAACTATTTAAAACTTTTCATAGACATAAATATTAGCTCTAAATGTATAAGACTATTCTGTATATGATGTTTAAAAAGTTTAAGTTTTCAGTAGTGAACCATAATCAGTCATAACAGTGACCTTTGATGTCTCTAATTGAAAATGAGGCCCTACAATGATGATTTTATAGGGATTGTGGAAGAACATTGTTGATCATAATGATTGTACTATGCACATTTGGATTTTCAGTTTTTATTTCTTGTCTCACTAGGTATTGCAGGCTCTACTCCAGCTCCCCATACCCCTCCCTCTGAATTCTGGAATTACAGGCGTGAGTCATCTGATTTCATAATATCTTAATGTAGAAGACAGTGCCTTCATTTTTTAAAATAAATATATAAGTTAAAAGAAATGAAAATTCTATGAAGGTCACACAACTGTGGAAGAGGCAGAACTCAGAAGCTACGTGACTGCAATTAACATCTGTAAGCTAAGTAAACACAAATGAATTGGAATTCAGTGCATTGTGAATGTAACCTTTACTTGATAATTGTCCTTCTTATGTACAGTCTTACTATGTTAGTTAAAACCTTTCACTTTTGTTTAGAAAAAAAAGAGGGAAATGTTGGGGAATGGTATTATAAAATGTGTTGCATTTTCCCCTACTGCTTTTGTTAACAATTCAAAGACAAGTTTGATTAAATAAAATTAACCTGTGAGCAGGAGTCTGAGTCAGCAAGTAGCTAACAGGAAGTGGTAAAGAGCAAGGGTTTTTAAGTAGGGGCTGAGAGGATGCTGGGTTTATTGGAAGATGCCAGCAAAAGGAGAAGGTTAGCCTATAACTTTAAAGGGACAAGCACCACCCAAAGATTAGTATTGGACTACAAATTGCTCATGACAACTCTAAAGTTGCTTGCTGAGAGGGTCCAGCCTCATGGGATACTTTAACCAGGATTTTAGATAAGCTCTGCACTTTCCCATTACACAGAGGGTCCAGTCGCATAGCATACTTTAACCAGAAGAGAATTGCTCTGTCAGGAGGAAAGTAAGGCATCTAAAATATTATGCACATCTAAGTCACTCTGAGCAGCCCACCCTTTCTCCCTCCTCTGTATTTGGTTGTCACTTCAATACTCATTCATTTACCATGTTCTCTTTCTCTTTCTCTCTCTCTCTCTCTCTCTCTCTCTCTCTC
>CABHPR010155744.1:3683-42584 GCA_902168415.1 Peromyscus melanophrys | reverse complement strand
CTCCCACACTCTCCCTCCCTCCTTCCCTCTCTCCCTCTCCCTCTTCTTTTTCCTCTAGCCTCATTCTTAAAAGAATAACATGTCACAGGATAAGGAACATTGAGTGCTGATGTGACTTCAATAAACATGACCAATTACAAAGCCTGTGGTTACAAAACAATGATTTCTACTGCCCACAATTCCATTGACCTGCTGATGAATGGAGAAACACTACACCTGATGCCACTTTATAGATAATGATGGACTTTGACGCTTCTATGATAGCAGTAGCTTAAGAAAAAAATTTCTTTTTCCAAAGTTTCTAGTGTGATAACTGAGAGATCATGAATGTCATGTCCACTTCCTGCTGTCTATTTTGCCCAACCCAACTCTCACCACTGTCCTCAGTGGTAGAGAAAGACAGTGGCAAGGCTTGGGTGAGGAGTGCTTGTTTCTTGATCCAAAAACTTCAGGGCAGCACTGGAATTTGCTATAACTTGTTTTGTTTTGTTTTGTTTTTTTTTTTTAGTTTTTTCGAGACAGGGTTTCTCTGTGTAGCTTTGCGCCTTTCCTTGAGCTCACTTGGTAGCCCAGGCTGGCCTGGAACTCACAGAGATCCGCCTACCTCTGCCTCCCGGGTGCTGGGATTAAAGGCGTGCGCCACCAACGCCCGGCTTAACTTGGTTCTTATGGTTAGTTGGCTCTGGGTACAAAGCCAGTGGAGTCTATTCTGACACTCAGTAGCTGGGGGACCATGTACAAGTAACTTACTGTGTTTGGAAGTCAGTATGTGGTTTAGGGTTTCTATTGCTGTCACAAAACATGTCAAAAAGCAACTTGGAGAGAAGAGTTTATTTCATCCAGGGAAGTCAAGGCAGGAATTCAAGGCAGGATCCTGAAAACAAGAACCCATATATGGAGCCATGGAAGAATGCTATTTACCAGCTTGATCCTTACAGCTTGCTTAGTGCCTGGTTTCTTTCTTTCTCTTTTAAATTTATCTATTCTTCTTTTATACATTACATCCCTACTGCAGTTTAACCTCCCTCTACTCCTCCCAGACTCACCTCCACCTCCCCCTCTCCACCAGTTCCATTCTTCCTCCATTTCCCTTCAGAGAAAGATCAGGCCTCCTGGGTATATCAAACAAACATGCATAACAAGTTACAATAAGCCTAGGCACATATCCTCATATCAAGGCTGGACAAGGCAGGTCAGTAGGAGGAAAAGGGTCCCAAGAGTAGCCAAAAGAGTCAGAGATATCCCCACTCCCACTGTTAGGAGTCCCACAAGAGCACCAAACTACACAGCCATAACATATATGCAGAGGACCTAGTTCAGATGCATACAGGCTCCGTGATTGTCACCTCAGTTTCTGTGAGCCCCTATGAGCCCTGGTTAGTTCATTCTGTGGGCCATGTCCTGGTGGTGTTCTTGACTCTTTTGGCTTCTATAATCCTTCCTCCCACTCCTTCTGCCAGGTTCCCCAAGCTCTACCTAATGTTTAGCTCTGATTCTTTGCATCTGCTGCCATCAGTTCCTGGATGAAGGCTCTCTAATGACAATTGGGTTAGGCTCAGATTCTGCACAGGTGGCACTGTTCAGGTTGACTGGGCCCTTCCACATCAATCATTAACCAAGGAAATGCCCCATAGGGTTGCATACAACTGGATCTTATTGATGCAGTATCTGAATTGACTCTAGCTTGTGTGGAGTTAACAAAAACTAGCCAGCACAGTCTGCAACTAGGAAATAAACCAGGGCCTGCCTGGCATCCCTGAGTGAGAAAATGTGAATTCCAGAGAGTATTGAGCATGTGAAGCACCAGTGCCCTAGTCTCAACCTAGAAAAGATCTCAACTGCCAAGAAAAGCCCAGAGGCGAGGAAGGATGTGTACTCACCTCTGGAGAACAAACTGCTTTTTACCCTGAAGCGGAAAAGCCAGTCAGAATGTAACTTGTTAATAAAACAGATACCAGCCAACCTTTAGCTTTCCCAACCTACCTCAGAACTGGTTCTGTAAATACAGTCTGCAACTCACTCCACAAATCACACCCTATGCTTATCTTTATATGACTCTGATCAATGCAGCTAATGTAATTTCAAAATCCATATACCTAAAATGAATTACTATTCTAGCCATATCTTATTAGACAAGGGGTTTTATTTATCTTTCTATTGCCAATATTTTAACATAATGAAATATAGCTCAATAATATATTGCTAAATGAATGACAGTTTCATTTTATAAATTTATATACATGTGAGTGAGTACAAATACATATATGATATGAATACAATTATGATATACTCCCTAATGTTCACCCTGGGGCATTGTTCAGCATCATAAGACATTAACGTCTCTCAAGGCCTGAATTCTCACTTTTTGTGGGCTCTGAATGAGCATTTATCTAATATGAGACACTTTAATATTTGATAATTTTCATTAGGTACATTTCATACACTGAAAGTATGGAAAGAATCATTAATCGTGTTGTTTACTCCAGCAGACCTCAACTTTTCATGACTGGATTTCACTGCATGCAGATTGTGTCTTTACTGTATATCAAAGAATAGACTTTGCTGAGGCACTGACATGGTCACTGCCTGTGGGGTATAATAAAAGCAGCAGCTCCTCCTGAGGGTCTCTAAGATCCCAAGTCTTATGGACCTCACACTGGTGATGTCAACATTTTCTACAAGAGCAAAATAAGTAAGTCTCTTTACTTATAGTAAGTAATGCTTATAGTGCTCAAACCTAGAATGTGTCCTACAAAATGTGACACTGTGCTGTATGTCAATACAGATGTGGCTCTTGCACCCAAGAGTACTAAAAGAGGTCCTAGTAAATGTTAGGGAGGTTAACAGTTCAGTCATCTGGCCACATTTCATTTGGAAGATCTCCCTTATAAGTCCCTCAGAATGGTGCTTCTAACCATGGGAAGTGATTGCTATGCAGGAACTTAATGACCCAAGATAATGGTCAACTCCCCCATGTAGCTAAACGTTTTCCTGTGTCTCACCCACAGCACCCCCATTATATTGCCTCATCCTTATTTATATACCATGGGACAAATGGCCCATCACTCTTAATTAACCAGGGGAAAATAAAAAAGAAAGTGGACCCTCCAGGAAGTTCTCCAGGACTATTAAAGTCATTGCCAGGGATAAAGCCTCTGAGCAAGCCCAGTTCCCTGAAAACACACACACGCACACACACACACACTGCAGATGGTGGGTATATTTCCTTCTCCTGGAAATGCTTAAGGACCAGTAAGGTCAAAAGTAGGAGGACAATGGAAAAACTACGCTTATCTTCAAATTAATAATGCCTGCTACATGACTGAATCATCACAGAAGGTGGAACAGGTCAAATGTTCTCCATTTTACACTCTCCCCTTATCAAAACCTCTAGCCCATAAAAACAATATGCTACTTACTCCCAGAATAGTGATTAATGGAGAGACTACATGATCCTCACTGGTGAGGTGCCTGCATCATCAATGGTAGGGTATAATCATCTTAATTGTCAACTTGACTACATGCGAAATTCACTAAAACACAAGCACCTACAAACGCCTATGAGATATTTTCTTGATTGGATCATATGAGGTGAGAAGACCCATCCTACATCTGGGCTATAATTTCTGGTGGCAATCTATATAAAAGGACATGGAAAAAGGATGCTTTTGCTTTTGCCTACTTTCTCTCACTATCCCTGGAAAGTTCAGTTATACTATTGCTAGGACATCCCCTTGCTGCTGGTATCAGAACCTGCTTCTTTGGGATTCCAGCATATACTGAAGACCATCTGAGACATTCAGTCTCATGGACTAACAACTACTGGATTCTTGTACTCCTCTTCCTAGGCCCTCTGCATAAGCCAGACAGTTGTATAGCTTGGCCTGATTGAGGGACCCCTGGTAGTAGGACCAGGATCCATTGCTGGTGCTTGAGCTGGTGTTTTGGAGCCCATTTCCTATGGTGAGACACCTTGCATAGCCTTGATGCAGGGGGAGGAGCTTGGACCTGCCTCAGCTGAATGTACCAGGCTTTGCTGACTTCCCATGGGAGACCTTATCCTATCAGAGGAGGGGATGGTTGAGGGGAAGAAGGCTGGGGGGAGCAGGAGGAAGGATGAGAGTGGGATCTGTGGTTGGTATGTAAAATGAATAAAAAAATTTTAAGAAAAAAAAAAAACCCAAAAAAAAGGGACAGCCATTTTTGGACTAGCCTGTAAGCTACTCAAATAAATCCCCTTTCAATATATATAATAATAATATTATTATTATTAGTGTGTGTGTGTGTGTGTGTGTGTGTGTGTGTGTGTGTGTGTACATTCTATCAGTTCTGTTCCTTTAGAGAACACTGACTAAAACATGGAAGTACCCATGATGCTTCTTGATGTGAATATTTCACTTTCTCTAGTGTTCCCTTTTCTGAGTAAACCTTTTGCTTACTGTCCATCCATAAATAAATTCTTTTGTCATAGAGAATAGGAACCTGGACCAAAGAAGTCTGACCTCTCTGATTGACCTCCCTGAAAATAGCAAGAACACTGGCTGCTGTACCATTACACGTAAAGGACCTGTCTAGCTTCATCCAGTGCTATTTATACCCAAAAGTGACTCGCTGCTAAGTGGGGAGATGGGTCACAGAATGATATCCACTCCAGACCATGAGCTAGAAAACCAACATCACCTATTTTAATTTTTTTAACTTTATGCCTCTGATATCAATCTCATCTTAATTTTCAGCATATCAATAAAAGTGTTGGCACATTCAACTCGGTCTTCTGATTTCTGTTTCCTCCTCTGTGCTCCACCTCCAAAGAGTTAAATGAACAGTTCAGTATATCATGGAAAAGGGACTGGCTCCCAAACCTCACTTAGAAAATATCTGTGAATAAAGCATCCTGCTTTAAGGAATTGTAAGTAGAGACTAGCAAAGAGGGTATGCATCTAACCATCCCATGAGTAGAACCTGCAAAGGAAATAGCACTCCTTCAGCTGAGTTGCTTAGATCTTCCTTTCAAGCTCACTGCTTGGTAGTTATGGGAGAGGGGTAAGAATGGGGACGCTTATCTAAAAATCTATTCATTAGAATCGTATCGTGTAAATTTGGAACAGTTTTCCTTTATAGAACTTTGGCCAGTAATTATTTTTTTATTACACTATTGAGATTGTGGCTCTGAAAGTACAGCCTCCTTTACCTTCCTCTCTTTAAGCTTTCATTAATTCTCATTAATGAGAATTGCTTCTTACAGGTGGACATAGATCACACAAGTTTCATATTGATTATAAATGCAATGATTTCTCTACACATTGCTCTAGAGAATCACTGGGGAAATTTAAAAAACAGAATAAAAGATAGGCCATTCATCTTGTTCTACATTTATGATGGGCAAGTAAAAGACACATGACTGTCTTAAGGTAAATAACTTCATTTTTTCAATAATGATATCTTTTTTTTCCCAAATGACTAAAGGTCTAAAAGTAGCTGCTTTCCCCCAGACTGACAAGATTGACAACTGATAATATCAGACTCTAACTGCTAGTTTCTCTCATGCTGATCCCACTACACAAGTTCCCTTAACCATAACCCTATTCAAGGTCTGATTCACTAATAAATACAAAGTTAATAAACACTTCCAACAACAAAAAGAGTTGAATTGTAACAAACTTCCTTTAACTGCCTCTCTGGCCATGATGTAGCTGGTCAAAAAGTAGCAACAGCAAAACAAAAATATGAATCAGTCATGGAGCTACATGCCTGCAATCCTAGCACGTGGATGGTCGAGGCATGAGGCTTCACAGATCCAAGACAACCTGGGCTACACAGAGAGACCCTAACTCAAAATATTTTTTAGCAAATTCTACACAGCAATAGCTTTGAAGATAGTAGAATCAAAGTACAATGTTTAATGATCTCAGAAAGACAGAAGTTAAGAAAACTGTCCTGTGGTTCTTCCAGCTTGCTCTCTGCAGTGACTGTGGGCAGACTACAACTGTCTCCCTAATGACATGAACACAAGAGTCAGAGAGGCCAGGGTAGCTAGAGTTACAGGGCAGGAGAGCAGAGAGAAGGAAAGGAGATTAAGACAGAATACTGGAGAGCACAGAGAAGTCTTTCTCCATCTGTAGCTGAACTGGTCAACCCACAAGCATGGGAGGTAAACCATCCCAAGCTGGGAAAAAGCCACCTACAGAGATTATTAGCATTGGCAATGGATAATACTCACATGGCACCAGGAACTACATTTTATCTCTCTGCCAGGTTCCCTTGTGCCCTAACCACAATATCAGCTCTTCTTCATCTATACTAACAGGATGTTTCTCTCTTGAAATCATCAGGAGGTGCTCAAAGAGGTTTAGAGTTAAAAGATTTTTAGTTGGTCAGGTGGTCATTCTAAAAACAGTGGTTCTTCCAGGTCAAGCCTTTAGTTAGCGCAAATACATATCAAACTCATGTATGATTCCTTAGCAGTCAAGTGGGAGAAACAACTACAAGAAGATAGTTCCAGTACAAAGTGTGAATATGAATAAATTTTAAACATATTAGAGTACAGAGGAGTGCTTTCATTTGGCAGAGATGGGTCAAGTGTGGCCTTCCAATAGTGCTCCTATCTGAGGAGTCTAAATCTGCCTTGTGCTACTGCAAAGAAACGGTCTTGAACTCACTACAGGGAGCATCTGACATCAACTTGCTCACTTGTCATTTGGGGATGATGGAGGCCTTTTCACAAGTTTGTTTTTGAGCAATAGAGATGATGCATGTTCATTAAGTATCATAGGAGTGCTGGCCTCAGTTATTACCTTCCTGTGGCCTCTGACCCACATATCCACAGAGAATCAAGACTTTAGAAAGTGCACTGTATGTACACACCACTTCAAGCATTTGAAGAAACAAGCTTATTAGCTCTGAACCAAGAGTCTAATATCTTGAGAAACTTAAGTGCATCTTACTTTTATTCTTAGCTTGCAGGAGTTTTGAAGAAGTGAACCATATTTTGTTGAGGGCAATTTTTTCACAGTCATCTGCACAAACTCAGTCAATACTCATTGATTTGTGGTCTAATATTCATGAAACAATGGCTCTGTTCAAAAGCAATACTCTTTGTTTGGGTCTGTTTTATGGGGCAAACAAACAGCTAATACAGCTATAGTTAATGATGACTACATCAGAGAGAACACTAATGAAACTGCCTGATGGACTGCAAAGAGGCCTTTACAAAACACAGCTCCTGTGTAATACCCCAAGCAGTTAATCCCCATACCATTCTTCTGTAACCCAGTATGTGTAGATGGGTGAACTGGGAGAAAAAGAGGTGTTAAGATTTATGCACTTGGCTTTCTGATCACAAAACTCACTTTTGTTTCCCTATCAGATACTAGACATCTCCTGATACTCTTAAAATATTTTTATTTATTCTTTGAGTATTTCATACAATATATTTTAATCAGATACCTACCCACCCAACACCAGCTCCCCTTCTATATTTTAAGATAACTAATAAGAAAAAATAATCTCTTTGGGAAAACACAACTATGAAAGTATGTCATGATGATCTTAAAGACTGATTACAAATTCTTTGATACTGCTTGCATGATAGATATTGACAGGCCTCTGCCTGCTTTGATCAACAAACTAGAAGTGACAGTATGGGATTTCTTTTTTGGTTTGTTTTATTGTGGCTTTTTGTTATATTGGTCTGATTTAGATTGGGTTTGGGTAGTTTTTTTTTTTTTAGTTTTTGGTAGTGGTGGTAGTTTTTGTTATTTGGTGGTGGCAGTTGTTGGTGGTGGTGGTTGATGGTGGCGTGGGTAGTGGTGGTGATTTTGGTGATGGGAGGTGGGTCTGGTGGTGGATGGTAGTGGTGGTGGTGGTTGTTTGAGACAGGGTCTCATGTAGCCCAGGATGGTCTTGAACTTTGTATGTAGCCAATCTTAAGCTCCTAATCCTCCTTTCTCTACCTGCTCAGTGCTGAGATTAACAAGACCTACCACACATGGTTTGATACCCAGTACTTTGTGCATGCAAGGAAAGTACTCTGCCTACTGTATAATATCCCCAGCTATGACCTGTAGTTTTGGATGCTAGTTGTCAGGTGTCCACAAAGTCCAGCTAGCTCTCTTACAATTCTCTGTTGCTGTTTTTTTTGTTTGTTTGTTTGTTTTGTTTTTTGTTTGTTTTAACTCTTTTGAGGGGCCTGCCACCCAGCTCCCAAATAAATTCACACACGGAGGCTTATTCTTACTTACAGATGCCTGGCCTTAGCTCTGCTTAGTTTCTAGCCAGCGTTCCTTAACTTTAGATTATCCCATCTACCTTTTGCCTCTGGGCCTTTCCCATTCTCTTACTTCCATAAATCTTACTCTTACTCTGTGGCTTGCTGTGTAGCTGGGTGGCTGGTCCCTGGAGTCATCCTCTTTCTCTGGCTACTCCTTTTTCTTCCTCCCAGATTTTTCCTTCTATATATTCTCTCTGCCTGCCAGCCCCGCCTATCCTTTCTTCTGCCTTGCTATTGGCCAGTTCTTTATTAGACCATCAGGTATTCTACACAGGCACAGTAACTCAGCTTCACAAAATTAAACAAATGTAACATAAACAAGAGTAACACACCTCAAAATATTATTCTACAACAATCCCTGCTATCTGCATGCCTCCTGTAGCCATCCAGACCCCAAACTCTGAACCGAGAACATAGTCCATGTGAAGAGGCCATGTGTACACACTCCTATCAACACTCTAAAGAACCCTGTCTTTAAGCCACCTCCACCCACAATCCAGACATGTGAATGAAGAGGCTACAGATCATTCTAGCCCCCATTAATTTGAGCTACCTCTCAGTCACTTGAATCTTCCCACCTGAGGCCCAGATATTGTGTTATAAAGATAATCCACCCCTACAGTTGTCTTTCCCAAAATTCGTACCCACAGTTCTTATTGATGATTTTCAGGAGTAAATAACCAGAAATGAAAGCTCAGAAATGTCAAAATATTAAGAATGGAAACATGTAACCTTTAGATGGCCAAAGGAGAAAACTAGATTTGTTTATGCCATAAGCTAATAAGAGCTCCAATGAACACAGGGGCATTGCTGAAGATAGACAATGGACTCAGTTTCCGGAGAAGCATACAAGAAGTATGTAGAAATGCTCTTTGCCTTCTGTATTTCCCTGGGATGGATGCTTGGTGTTTTGAACTTTCTATAATGGTTTGTTGTTTTGAGACACAGTCATACTATGTACACAGGATTTGAATTCTTGATCCTTTTGCCTCGGTCTCCCAAATGTTGGAATGACAAGCTTGTACAATCATATCCAGCTTCAAGTATAGTCTTTAATTGTATTTCCCAATTTGCCAGCCAAGTCAGAAAGACTAAGAGCCAGGGGAAGCCATATGCCTCTACTCCCAGTACTTTACAGGGGAGATACAGGAGGACTACAAATTTCCCACCAGCCTTAGCTGGATATGTGATCTTAAATTTTTTAAAGACAGAAAAATTATTAGTTGTCAAAATCCCAAATTCTAGATATGAAAAATAGCAACTAATAATTGTAGATGCAGGTGGCTGGTTCCACTTCTGGCAAGACCCCATCAGTCCTTGCTTCTTGAAATTATCTAACAGAAACTACGAGATCCTGAGCTTTTTCCACATGTTATAGAGAAGATGCAAGCTTAATTTTTAAAATGTTAACTCTTAGTAATATAAATTAAAGCACAAAAACCTAACAATAAATGTAAAGAAGTCTCCAAATCTTAGTTTCTCAATGTGCTTAATACATTAAGAGGTCTAGTGAGACAGCTCAGAAGGTAAAAGTCCTTTCCAGAAAGGCTAACAACCTGACTTTCATTCCTGGGACCCATGTCATGGAAGGAAAGAAACAGCTTCTATGGGTTTTACACACACACACACACACACACACACATATATATATATATATATATAAATTTTTAAAAATTAAAATTGAGAGTATTTTAAACTGTTAAGATTTACCCACAACCTCAATTTAACTCAATATCTTTTTCCTAAAATAATTTTCAGTGAAAATTAACTTTCAAAACAGTAGAAGACATCTCCTTTTCCCTGAAGTTTATAATTTTCCAAAGCTTTGATTTTTGTTTAATACCCTTTAAAGAACATTATCCATTTTTGCTGATTTTTAAAATGCTACCACTCTCAGAAGTGAAGGACTAAGTAGTAAGTAAAATATGAAACAAAAATCTTCCTTATAAATATGTTCCTCTGAGGAAAAAAATCTTAAAAGTGTACCAAATACGTCTCCACAAAGAGGAGAAGGACATTCATCGTCCTGATGTTAGCAATAACCTCCCTGGAGAGAATTTTGAAAGGATGTCAGCATCTTAAATGTCCTGAACTCAATTAGTTAATTAAAAATATGGGCAAGAAAAGTCTACTGGGGTTAAAGGGAGAACAATTGTTGGCAGTCATTTATCACAGTGCCCTGTGCAAGGATTTCTAGATAGCTGCTTAACAGTGGTAATTCTCATTTAGATTCCCTATCTGAGGCAGCAGGGTGTTATTGATCCCACAACTGACCTCACTGCTGGCTCAGAGTGACAGTGATAATCTCTCCACACAGCTCCTGCAATTCATCGACAGGTTGAGTAATGATTGGAGGAAACTAAATAGCTAATTTCAAAAAACCTCTCACTCCATTTCCATCAATGCCTCAGACCTTTCTCGACTTTGAGCTCTCCTTCCTTTATTATTTCTTTCTTTCCTCTTTTAAATAGCATGAAATGTTTGAAAAGGGGATTTTAGTAAAGGTCAATTGCTGGAAAGGATGGACTTTTTCTCTGATTTCTTGAATCTAATGTATCATTCAGGATAAGAATGTAAGCTTGGTACCATAATATGTTGAAAGTATGTAATTTGGCTTAAATAATCATAGGATCTTACAGTTAAAAGATTTTGGACTTTTACGGTGTTTAGACTTTTAAAGACTTTGGGACTTTTTAAAGTTGGACTACATTGTGATATTAACATGAGGACTTGGGTACAAAGAGGCTATGGTTTGACAGTGATGTGTTTGCATATCAAGTTGCTAAGGGGTAGACTTGTGATGGCTAATCTTGGTTGTTAGTTTGACATATCTGAGAAGAAGAAACCTCAGTTGAGGAATTTTCTCCACCACATTGGATTGTTGGGCATTTTCTTGATTACTAATTGGTATCGGAAAGTCTAGTCCACTGTGGGGCAGTGCTATCTTTTGGCAGATGAGTCTAGCCTATGTAAGAAAGGTAGCTGAGAATGAATCTGTAAGCAAGCCAATAAGAGGTATTTCTCCCTGGTTTCTACTTCAAGCTTTTGCTTTAAGTTCCTGTCTTTGCTTCCCTGGATGATAGACTATCACCTGTAAGATAAGATAAACCTTTTCCTTCCAATTGCTTTTGGTCATAGTGTTTATCACAGCAACAGAAATCAAACTAGAACAAAAAGTCTTCCTTTATTTCTTGATTCTCAATTGCCTTCATCAAAATAATACTCACATGAAAGTGACTTGTCCAGGAGACATGCTCAGGACTTCTGTAATTTTTACCTTCATTTCATTACAGCTTAATGGTAAATTGTGAGTATCTTCTAGGTTAACTACACAAAATGTTCATTTATCACATAGGAGAAAACATAATTGAATGTTATATTATGTGTTTGTTTGTGATATTGAGGATTGATTATCTTACACAAGTCATTCAAGAATTTTCACTGAGCAGCCCTAACCCCCAAACTATAGTTTTTATGAGAAATAGAATGTGAACCTGAAACCAATGCTTCAGCACTTCTGAAAAATCATGAAATGTCTCATAACTTAGGTATGAGCTACTTAGTACAGTACTGAAACATCTGTAAAAGAAATAGAGAGCATAGGCAACTGCCAGATACTTTGTCCATACTAAATTCAGTGAACCAGATTTTTGCTTTCTGAGACCAAACATGTGGATAGTTCTCAGAATTCCTCCCTCTTTTTTTTTTTTAATGTAAATGAATATGTCTTGTCTGCTCTTATTTTAACAATGAGTCACATTCCCCTAGTTTGGAATTCTAGACAGATTAGCATCCTAACCAACTCTTTTATCTTCCTTCAGTATACATATATCTATTTTGAAAGTAAAAATGAAAGAAAAATATCACATTGCCCATGTCTTCTTATTTTAGAGTAAATAAACCACAGACCGATGACTGATTGGTTTGTATTTTCCTTGCAACACCTAGCACACCAGGTGCAGTCAATAAACATTAAGGCATCATATAAATCAGAATTGCAAACTGTGGTCTGCATTGAAGAATAGATTACACTCAAATGCTTTTGCAGCAGGGGGAGTTTCAGAAAAAGGCTTGATTGATTGGCTCATCCCAAACGTTCATGTGAGTACAAATCTCCCGGGGAGGATTTAAAAATGTAGACTCTGATTCAGCGAGAGACTCTTGACTGGTATCCAAGATACTGTGTTTATATTAGATTCCCAGGTTACAATGAGGGTATAACATCAAGTATGATATTCACGAGAGGGAAAGACTAAAACTGCTTTCTCACCAATTCTAAAATATATTGATTATAAAAAACTTTTCACATATATCTTATTATCAAGGAAAAATCTTTCAATGAAATAAAATGCTATTTTTAAATGTGAACAGTCTAAGTCTTCAAAAAAATTTAAAATCTAGAAATAGAACCTGCAATTTAAAATTAAAAAGGCAATTAGCCTAAGGAAAAAAGGTTTGCAAAATATGAATTATGTTGTAGTTGGTAAGAAAAGACAAAAACATGTCTTAAGCCAAATTTCAATCAATGGTTTCTTTAGTACTTATCTTAACTTCCCTTCCCACCAAATTTAATCTTTCCAACCTCCTTACAATGGTCCGAACATTAATTATATATTCAACAATATAAAAATGAACTTTAAATGTCTCCATGATTCAATAGATTGTCAGATTTGATACTCTATCTCAATGTTTATAACTTAGAATTTTATAACTTATTAAATCATTCCCTTCACTGTTCTCCCTATATCCTCAGGTAGTGTCTCATACAGGAAAAAAATTATTTAGCTAGCCAACATTTGACAACACTTTAAGAAAACACTCCCTAGGACTGAAAAATTAACCTGAGATGGGTTCTGATTTTGATATTGTCTTTTAATAAGAAACATGTGTACATAAGTAACTAGTAACTAGAACATTAATTCCTTGTAGTAACACTCTTGAGAATGACACAAATAATGGGATTCAGAAATTAATAACTGGTACTGCAAGGATCCTGGGAGAGACAATTTGTTCTATTGGAAATCCAAACCAGAGGCTGAGCTCAGTGGACCCAGAAAGAAAAGTGGAGACGGGCACACATGGATACACTAGAAACTGAATGGGGAATCTAAAACTGAGATATTTACAACACCCACCATTGCTGGTGCAGCAAGGGATCAGTGGAAAGCCCCAGAAGGGCACAGAGGAATGTGGAGCACAGTGTGCCATTCTTACGGGAGCTTCAGGCCCCAACCAGGCATGGCAGACATCAGGGACAACAGCAGAAGTTGGTAAGGAAGCCTGAAACTGAGAGATTCTCAACATTCTTTCCTTGGCCACACAAAGAGCTACAAGGATCATGAGAAGTTTGTGATGAAACACAATGCAGTATCTTTAATGGACAGAACTAAGGTCAACGTGTAACTTCTAACTGGAAAAGGCTTTTAGTGTGTCCTTTTCCTATGCCTAATATCTAATGTTTTCTCTACTCTTTTTTGTGCTTCTAATCCAAAGAGTATAATGGTAAGGCTGGGACATGATGTTGAGCAACTCCTCTCTGAATATCATTATAATTACCACTTAGCCCACTTCACTTATATATCAGGTCATTAACTGCTTTAGGGTAGAAGCAGGGTTTGTCCATCACAGTGTCTTTCTATTTCCTCTTACATAGCTCAGTGCATAGTGCATTAATAAGTATTTGTTGAATTAAGATGAATTAATACCCTTCCCAAAATAATTTTCAGAACTTAACCTTATAAGAATCAAATAGAAATTGTCAAAATTAAAATGCTGATAACCACAAGTACATTGGCAAAATAAAAGTTCTTCAACTTTTTATAGTAAAGAAGCCTCTTCAAAACTGCCTAGCTTAAGGATATGGCTGTAGTTCATTGTCAGTGAACTCCCCTAATATGCATGAGGCCTTAGGCTCAATCCTCAGTACTGGCAAAATATGTTTCCTTTGGCCAAAGAATCCTCTAACTATAACTGTCAGTATTAAAACATGAACATTTTAAAATATGAAATGGACACTGTTGATAATCGTAGCAGGAACTGGCCACAAACATCCTGTATCAGATGAGCTTGAACTTACAGTCATCCTGTCTAGGAACATGGCCATACATATTGGTCTAGCTGTGGTAATCACTGGTTGAATAGACCCCTCATTTAATAGAGAAGCATGAGGTCATTGTTAAGTCCCTAGAAATCACTTACAGGCAGAATTGTGGTTAAAGTTCACCTCATTGAACTGCCATTTCCAAATCTATTTCTATCTTACTTAAACATCTTGATTTCTGAAATTCCAACAATTCATTGTTTGACTATCTTTCACAAAGAAGACAGATGTGCCTCTCTTGCAATATCATTTTGTCATGCAGGAAGTCCTGATTTTGTGTACAACTAAGTATAAATGAGATGGCATCTGTGGACTGCTTGTCTCGTGGGAAATGCAGAAGTAATTGTCTTGTGTCCCTAACAGTTCCATGGCCAAGCAGAAAGTCAGCCATAAATCATCTTCAAGTCTCCACAAGTCTACATCACATGTCCTCCAGCACCAATCGCTTACAATTTCTCTGTGACATACTTCATTAACCCAGAAATAAAATTTTGTAGTTCCTCAAAGAGATATACCCTCCAAACATTCTTAAAACTTTTGAGAAACCTAATGAATAAAAATGATTTTCTTTGTAACAATGCTGTGATGTTTAGTGTCAACTTGAATGTACCTAGAATCTTCTACAAGACAAGCCTCTGGGCACACCTATGAGTGATTATAATTTGGTTCAGTAGTTCAGAATACATACCTTCCCTGTGTATGTATTCTGAGGTCCTTGGCCGAATAAATAGGACAAAGTGAGATGAGCACCAGCATTCATTTGCCACTTCCTGGCTCTAGATGAAATGTAACCAGCTGCCTAAAGCTAGCTACCTCTGCCAGGACTTCCCCACCATAATGAACTGTCTATACCTTCAAACTGTGAGCCAAAACAAACCCTTCCTTCCTGAACTTGCTTTTATCAAGTATATGATCGCAACAGTAGCAAAATATTTAAGACAAAAGAAAATAGGTAGAATGAAGCTGTATCCTTCATGAAGATATTTATTGGCCCTCCATCTTATGAATTTCTACTAGATCTCATCCAGTATTCTTTACTTGTTTCTCCTCCTTTCTGTCTTCTCTTTCTCACTATACTTGGCATTTAAGCATAAAACTGTCTCACTAATTTGTCACGCTTACTGTCCAGAAGCCTTGTTATCTCCTCACACACTTAACTGTAACATGACATAAGCATTAGATGGGTACTGGGTACTGTCTCCCAGCCATTCATCCAGTAAAAAAGAAATGTACACTATGAAGGGGCCTATGTGAAAGTAATAAGTGCCCTGTATCCCATTAACAAATTTAATGGTCAATTAAAAGATAACTAGATTTCATAATTTCTTTGAAAATAAATGATGGCAGCTTAGATTATGATGATAGTGGTAGCTATAGAGAAGAATAGAGAAGGGAACCTGTGGACCTAGAATCTCAGAAACAGTGCTCAGCTGAGAAAATGAGGATGAAGAAGCATAGAAAACACAAACTGGAGCCTCAAACTTGGAACCTTCAGAGCTGGCAGCTTCATTTAGGAAGATGGTGTGTCCTTGTAGCAAGCACATTCAAAAGGACATGTGATGGCTCCAGCTTTGGAAATGCTGAAAATGAATTGCCCAAGATATGGCCTCTGGGAGATGCTGCCTGGAAGCTGGATTTATGTTTGCTACTCCAAAGGAGAACTGTGACCACAAGATAGTCATTCATATAACAGTCCCCCAGACTGTAGCAAAACTAATGTCACATCAGAGACACCAATCTGACCTTAAAACTAGCATGCAAACCCCAAACCCTGCTAAACACAAACTAGAACCTACTCCATGTTTCCAGAAGAGTCCTTGAGTAAAAATTCTCTAAATTTACTAACCTTGATTTGGACATATACATTTCCACTTCTGGATAACTGAAATGTGCCAACACAACAGGATATGGTTTTAGCACATAAAAGACAAGGAGTTGTAAGGCTAGGGACCCAGCTTCTAACCCACCTCTCATGATGCATATACTATGGGACGCTGAGACCTGTATACTTATTTTCACGTTGCATGAACTGTGGAAGGCTCAGACCCATAACCAAATACTCACGGTACATGTGTTGTAAGATGCTCATGGCTATAACACATCACTCACAGTTCATATTCTGGAGGAGCTCATGCCTGTACCTCAGCATTCATGCTACAAGAACAGTCAGAGACTCATGGCGCATATAATTTGGAAGGCTCCAGGCTATAAAGCATTACTCATGATGGATGGTCCATGGGAGGCTACCATCTACAACCTATCACTCATGATGCGTATCTTGTGGGAGGCTGATATCTATATACCAGTACTATGGTTCATGTACTGTGGATGGCTCATGCCTATAACATAGCTCTTATGGTGCAAGCATTGTGGGAGGTTCATGGTTATAAGCGAGCACCTATGGTGCATGTAATATGTGTGTGCATAGAGGACTTACACCTATACCCAAAATTTGTGGTGCATGTATACCTATACCTAACACTCGTGGGTAGGCTCATGCCTATAACCCAGAAATCATGCTATATGTACTCTGGGAGGCTCAGGCCTATAAGCTATCACTCATGGTGCATGTAATCTGAATATATGCATGCATGCCTGTAATGCAATATTCATAGTGTGGGTACTGTGGGGACCTCGTGCTAGCAACCAAGAAGTCTTAGGTTATGTACTTGGAGGGACTAACACCTGTGACCCAGCATTTATGGTGTATGTACTATGAGGGGTTCGTGCCTATAACATAACGCACTTTGTAAATGAGTTGTGTAAGTCTCAACACAGTAAGCCAGGATTTATGGAACATGTATTGTGAGAAGCTCAAGCCTATAATGTAGCCTTCATAGTACATGTACTATTGTGGGTTCATGGGTGTAACCCAGTACTCATGTTGCAAGTACTGTAGGAGGCTGACACTGGCATATTACAACTAATGGTGCATGTATTGTGAGAGTCTCATGGCTACAACCTAGGACTCAGTATGAATGTATTCTGTGAGACTCAAACCAGTGACCCAGCACTCATGGTTGCATGTGCTGTGGGAGTCCCATGCTTATGACCCAGCACTCATGGACATGTAAGATGTGAGGCTCATGCCTGTAACTCAGCACTCATGGTGCATGTACTCTGGAAATGTGCACACCTATAGCAGCACTCATGTTGTTTGTACTGTGGGAGATTCATGCCAGTAACCCAGCAGTCTTGTTTTTATGTAATGTGTGAGACTCAAACCAGTAGCTTAGCGTTCATTGTAAATGTACTGTGAGAGGCTAATTTCTTTAACACAGCATTCATTGTGAATGTATTGTGCAAGACTCCAAACAGTAAGGTAGAACTCATTGTGCATGGACTGTAGGAGACTCATGTCTATAGCTGAGCTTTTATGGTGCATGTACTATGGTGGGACCATAGTTGTATTCAAGTACTCATGGTGCATTTTACTCTGGCAAGCTGACACCAGTAATCCTAGCACTCATGGTATACATACTGTTGGAGGAACATGCATACAATATAGCACTCATTGTGACTCTACTCAAAACAATAATCCAAAACTCATGGTATATGTACTCTGGGAGGATCATGCCTATAAATCAACATTCGTGATTCCTTTAACCCACAACTCCTGGTACCTGTATTGTGGGAAGCTGGTACATGCCTAGCAATAGTCATGGTGCCTGTATTGTAGGAGGCACACATTTATAACTGCACTCATGATACATGTACTTTGGGAGGCTCCAGCCTGTAACTCAACACTTATGGTGTATGTACTCTGGAGATGCACACCTGTAGCACACCACTCATGTTGCATGTACTGTGGGAGACTCACACCAGTGACCCAGCAGTAATTGTTTATATGCTATGTGGGACTCAAACCAGTAACCAAGAACTCATGGTGAATATACTGTAGGAGTCTAATTCTTATAACACAGCACTTGTTGTGAATGTGCTGTACAAGACTCAAAACAGCAAACTGGAATAATTTGTGCATGGACTATGAGAGGCTCATTCCTATAACCTAGGATTCATATTCCATTCACTGTGGGAGACTCAAGCCAGTAATCCAGTCCTCATGATGCATGTACTGTGGGAGTCTTAGGCCTATAACCCAACCTAGTATTCTTGAAGCATAAACTATGGGAGACTCACAAAAGTAACCCTGCACTTACGGTGTGTGTACTGTGGGAAGCTCATGTTTATCAACCAGCACTCATTGTGAATATACCATGAACAACTCAAAACAGTAAACCAACATTTATGGTTAATTTATTGTGTAAGGCTCACTCCTATAACCCAATACTTATGTAGTATGTGTTGTGGGAGGCTCATGCCTATAACCCAGCACTCATTGTGCACATACTCTTGATATGCATTTCTGTAATGCACCATTCATGGTGCATGTACTTACCATGTGAGACCCGTGCCTGTAACCCAAGAGGCATTGTGAATGTACTATGCAAGATTCTAAACATTAAGCAAACGCTCAAGGTGCATGTACTGTAGGAAGCTCATGCCTACAATAAAGTGTCCACGATGCAGTCACCAGGGGAGGCTCACACATATGACAGACAACTCATGGTGCTTGCCCTCTGGAGATGCACAACCCAGAACCTATAGTTTATGCACTGTGGGAAAATTGCACCATTAGTCCAGTATTTGTGGGGCATGCACTGTAGGAATACCATGTTTATAATGCAGCACTCATTGTCAATGTACTGTGCGCAACTCAAAACAGTAAGTCAGCACTCACAGTGCATTTACTGCGGGAGGCTCACACCTATAACCCAGCACTCACAGAGCATGTACTAAAGAGATGCACACCTGCAATGTAGCACTCAACGTGCTAGTGGAGAAGGACACTTGTAATCTCAGAATTCATGGTGCTTACACTGTGTGATCCTTATGCCTATTATCCAGTACTCACTGTGAATGTACATTTGAAACTCAAAACGTTAAGTCAGCACTCATGGTGCATGTTTTGTGGGAGGCTCACCGTTATAACCCAGCACCCATGGTACAATTACTGTAGGAGACTCACACATATAATACATCACTCCAAGTGCACATACTATGGAAATACGTGCCTTGAAGTCAGCACTCATGGTTTATGTACTGTGGGAGGAGACTCACACCACTAACCCAGGATGCTTGCGTGAATGTACTATGTGCAACTCAAAACAGTAAGCCAGCACTCATTCTACATTTACTGTGGGAGGCTCACATCTATACCTGAGAATTTATGAAGCATGAACTGTGTGCAGCTCATGCCTGTAAGCCACTACTCATGGTATAAGTCATTCTAAAGTCACACGGCTGTAATATAGCATTCATGGTGCATGTACTGTGGGAGACTCATGCTAGAAAACTTCACACAATGTGGATGTACTGTGGGAATTTAAAAATAATAATCCCCCAATACTCATGCCGCATGAACTGTGTGGGATCTGTGCCTGTAAACTGGTACTCATGGTACATGTACTGTGGATACATAGCCCAGTACTATGAGAGATTAATATCTAACTCAGAGTTCTTGGTGCAAGTACTTTGGGAGGGTTATGTTTATAAACCAACACTCATTGTAAATTTCTGAGCACATCTCCAAACAGTAATCCAGCACTTATGCTGCATTTACTGTTGGACGCTCACTCCTATAAACAAGCACTTGTGGTGCAGATACTGTGGGAAGCTCGTAAAAATAACACATCACTCATGAAGCTCATATTCTGAAGATGCACAGTTGTAACCCAGTACTTGTGATTTATATCCTGTAGGAGACTCGCACTACGAGCTCAGCACTCATGGTACATATGTTAAGGAGATGAAAGCCTATAATACAGTACTCATGATGCATTTACTTCAAATGGGAAGCTTATGCTTAAAACACAAAAGTGATCATTAATATATTTTGAAGACACATGCTACAACAGAGCACTCATGTGCTTGTATTTTCTGTGAGAGGCTATGCCTATAACCCAGAATTCATAGTGAATGTACTGTGCTAGATTCAAAGCAGTAAGCCAGCACTCATGGGGAATAAACTCTGGACATGAAAGCTTGTAACCCAGCATTTGTAACCCATGTTTTATGTACTGTTGGAGACTCACACAACTAACCCAGCATTCATGGTGCATGTACTGTGCAAGGTTCATATTTTTAACCCAGCACTTGTTGTGAATGTACTGTGTGAGACTCAAAACAGTAAGCCAGCAATGATGGTGGGAGTCTCAGGCTTATAAACCAGCACTCATGAATCATGTATTGTGTAAGACTCATGCCTATAACAGAGCACTCGTTATGAATGTACTCAAGAATGTACAGACCTATAACAGAGGACTCATACATTTGGAATTACTGTACAAGGCCCATGCCTATAAACCAGCACTCATTGTGAACTTACAGTGCTTGATTGCAAACAGTAAGCATGTACTGTTGGAGGCCTATGCATGTAACTCTGGAGGTGCATGCATGGAAGCAAAAAGCACTCATGTGCTGTGGGAGACTCATACCATTAACCCACCATGCTAGTGTTAACATACTGTGCATGATTCAAAACCCATGGTGCCTATACTTTGGGAGTCTCATATTCATAACCTAGCGTTCATTATGAATGTACAGTACGTGATTAAAAGCAGGACAGCATTCATGGTACCTGCACTGTGGGAGGCTCATGCCTATAACCCAGCTCTCATGGAGCATGAAATAGGCAAGGCTAATGCCTGTAACCCAGCACTCACGATGTTTGTACTCTGGAGATGCATTCTTGTAACCCACCACTGAGGGTATATGTACTGTGGAAGACTTACACAATTAATCCAGCATTCATGATGCATGTGCTATAGGAGGCTCATGTTTATAACCCAGAATTCATTGAGAATTTACTGTGCGTGACTCACAACAGTAGGTCAGTAGTCATGATGCTTTTAGTGTGCATGGCTCATGTCCATAATACAACTTTAATAGTGCACATATTCTGAAGACATAGGCTTGTAACCCAACATTCATGGTTTACGTACTGTGGGAAATTCACTACTAACCAGCATTCATGGTGCATATTCGGTGCAAGGCTCATGTCTATGATCACTCATTGAGAATGTATCTTGCAAGACTCAAAACAGTAAGTCAGCACTCGTGGTATATTTAATGTTTGATGTCCATGATTATAACATAGCACTCATGGAGGATGTACTGTGTGTGGCTCATGTGTTTAACTTCATAATCAGGAGAAACACACATAGAACTCAGGACTCATGGTTTACATACTGATGGAGACTCACACACAGACCCAGAACATTTATCAGTGTACTGTGTGTGACCCAAAACCATAAGACATATTCAAGTGCCTTGTGAATAGGTTCATGCCTATTATCCATGAATCAATTATACTCATAAGCAATAACACTTAACCACAAATTTAAACTTATCGTAACACAAATCTATTGATAAACATATCCCTGAGATCTAGAAATCAGCCATCCATAACTGTAACTCTAACCCTAAACCTTACCCTGAGTTCTAGAAGTCATATAAATGTAACCACATTCCTAACCATGACTATAACCCTAACCCTAGCCCTACCCTATCCTTAACAAGGGGTTCCAGAAGTCACCTAATGCTAACCCTAACCATTAAAACAATCTCTAACACTTTTCCTAACCCAACCACAACCCCTATCCTAAACCATATCCAGAAACCTAAACCTAACACTAATCCTACCCTAATCCTAAACCTAACCATGAATCCCAAAGTCATCTCTCTCTAAATCTAACTGTATCCATATCCAGACAACTAGAAGTCACATAATCCTAACATTAATTGTTACTGTAAGTTCCAGAAGTCAACTAACCATAATAAAAACCATGAGTTCCAGAAGTCACCTAACACCAACACTAAGCTGAACTCTGAGCTGCACAGTCCCCTAAAGCTAATGACACTCTTAAAGCTAATGACAACCTTAACCCTAAAATTGTGTTTCAGAAAGCTCCTAATCCTAACCTAACCTTAAACCTAGATCAATCCTTCTCACATAGCATTAACCATAACTATATTAGTGGTTTCTAGAAGAAGCCTAATACTAAACCATGACCCTAAAAAAAAATAACTAAATCCTTAGCCTAGATATAACACTAACCTTAAACTAATCCTAACCCCAACCATAACCCTACACTTGATAGCCACAAGTCACCTAAATCTAACCCTAACTCTAAACCAAACCTTAAACCTAACCAAAACCTAAACCCTAACCCTAACCCTAACCCTGAGTACCAGCAGTCACATAACCCTAACCCCAACTCTCACTCTACCAGCAAACCATCCCAGAAACTGATTCCAGAAATCACTTCACCTTAATTATAACCTTAACCCAATCCTAACACTAACCCTAAACCTGAGTTCTAGAACTCACCTAAACTGAGCCCTAATTATAACCTTAACCCTAAACCTAAGATTAATTCTAACTTCAAGTTCCAGAAGTCAATTAAACTTAACCCTAGTTTTAATGCAGAAGCTAGCCCTATTTATGCCAACCCTAAACCCAAACACTAACCCATACTCTAACTTTAAATCTAACTGTAATCCTGAGTTCTTGAAGTCACCAAACCTCAAACCTAAAACTAACCCAACCCTAATGCTATCTCTAACCCTGAGTTCTACAAGTCACCTAAACCTAATAAACCTAACCCTAATCCTAACCCTAAAACTAATACTAATGCTAAGCATAAACCTAAATCTAACCCTAACCTTAACCCAAACCTAAACCTAATCCCAACCCTAACCTTAAACCTAACCATGTACTCTGTTAGAAGCACTCCAATTACCCAATACTCTTTGAGAATGTACCATGCAAGACTCAAAATAGTGAGCCAGCACTCACAACACACATACTTGATGAGACCCATGCCTATAACCCTGCTCATAGTGAATAGACTCTGGCTGCCTATAATGCTACACTTCTGGTATATGTACTGTGGTAGGTTCATGCATATAACCCAACATTCATTGTGCACATACTATGGGATAGTCATGCTTATTACCCAACAGTCATTTTGAATGTGTTGTGTAGGACTCAAAACAGAAAGCCAGAACTCATGATGCATGTATTGTGGAGGCACATGCCTATTACCCAGCACTCAGAGTGAAAGTAATGTGTGAGACTCAAAACGGCAAGACAGCACTCTTCTTACATGTACCGTGACAGCCTCATACTTGTAACCTGACACTCATTGTGCTTCCACTCTGGATATGCACACCTATATAAGTCTCAAAACAGTAAGCCAGCATTCGCAGTACATATACTGTGAGAGGCTCATGCCTATAGCCCTGGGTTCATGGTGTATGTTCTATGGTGAAATCATGACTGAAAGCTGCCACTCGTGGTGAATGTTCTGTGAAAGGATAACACCTGTAATCCTAGCATTTGTGGTATACATACAATGGCATGCTAATTCCTATTTCCCAGCATTCACTCTGAATGTATTGTGTGAGTCAAAACATAAAGCCAGCATTCATGATGCACATATTGTGAGGCACATGCCTATTACACAGAAATCATGTGTACTTAGTGACGCCCATGCCTGCAACCCTGCTCATAGTGAACAGACTCCTCATGCCTATAATGCAGCACTCCTGGTATATGTACTGTGGTAGGTTCATACAAATAACCCAACATTCACTGTGCACATACTATAGTGGACTCATGGTTGGGAAAACTTGGGAAGCTCATGCCTATAGCCAAGTACTAAAGGTGAGTGTAATGTGTGAGACTCTACACTGTAAGCCTGCATTAATCTTGCATGTACTTGACAGTTTTATGCCTATAATCCCACACTCACTGGGCCATCTACTCTGGAGACAGATACCTGTAATACAGCATTCACCATGTGTACTGTGGGAGGCTCACGCCTATAACCCAAGATTGATGGTGCATATTTTATGGAGGGCTCATGGCTGTAAGCCACCATTCATGGTGCATGTGCTGTGAGAGAATGACCAGTGTAATCCTAGCACTCATGGTACATGTAGGCATGAGCCTATTGCCCAGGACTCGTTTTGAATTTACTTTGTGAGTAAATTCAAAAGCAGTAAACCAGTACTCATTGTGCATGTACTATGTGAGACTCAAACCTGTAACCCAGCACTCATAGTGAATGAAATGTGTATAATCCAGTAACCATGGTGTATGGACTCTAGAGATGAGCACCTCTAACACAGAACTCATGGTATACATACTGTGGGAGGCTCATGCCTGTTGCCCAAAGCTCATTGCTAATATACTGTGTGAGATTCACAATAGTAAGCCAGCATTCATGATGCATGTATTGTGTGAAACTCAGTACTCATTGTGAATATACTGTGTAAGATTCAAAACAATAAGACAGGACTCATTGTGAATTTATTGTAGGGGGCTCAAGCTTATAACCCAGCATACATGGAGCATGTACTGTGTGTACCTTAGACATGTAACCAAAAACTCAATGTCCTGAAAACTCATAATATATATACCTGTAATTCAGAACTCCTGGTGCATGTACTGTGGAAATCTCATGCCTATAAACCGGGATTCATGGTGTGATTGCTATGGTGGTTCATGGATAAAAGCCAGCTCTTATGCATGTACTGCCAGAGGAAATCACCTGTAGTCCTACTGTAACTCACTGGCTGTGCTTGTTCTCTGAGATGCTTTTGCCCATTGCCCAGGACTCAGTATAAATACACTGTGCATGACTGTAAACAGTAAGCCTGCATTCATGATGCATGTGATGTGTGAGGCTCAGGTCTGTAACCCAGCACTCATGCTTCCAGTCCTCTGCTGCACATTCACAAGGAGTGCTGGGTAATAGACACACACCTACCACAGTGCATGTACCATGAGTGTTAAGACTACAAATGTCGTCCTCCCATAGTACATGCACCAAGAGTCCTGTGTTACAGAGTACATGAGCAATGAGTGCTGGGCTGCAGGCTTGAGCATCACGAAGCAAATGCACACTGAGTGGTAGAAATACATTTGCCATCCTCCCACAGTGCACCATGAGTGTTGTGTTACAGCCTTGAACCCACCACTGTACATGCATAACTTATTAGGGTTACCAGCATGAGCCCACCAGAGTATCTACACCATGAGTGCTGGGATGCTGGTTTGAGTCTCACACAGTACATTCAAATTAGTGCTGGGTATAGTCATTAGCCTCTGAGAATACATGCACCATGAGGGCTGGTTTACTGTTTTGGTTTTTTCATATTACATTAACATTAGCTTCTCAAATTAAATGAATAATGGAGTGATAGCAATACATGCTAGATCATCCTACAGTACATGCACCATGTGTACTGGTATATAGGTGTCAGCCTCCCACCGTATGTGTTCCATGAGTGCTTGCTTAAGTCATGAGCCCACTAAAAACCATGCACCCTGAATTCTGGGGTTTAGGCAGGAGCCTCCCATAGTCCATGCATCCTACACATTACCACAAGTGCTAGTTTCACATCTTGAACACCTCACAGTACATTTACAATGAGTGCTACTTTGTAGGCATGAGCCTTCCACAGAATAAGTAATATGAGTGTGGGGTTACTGTTTAGAGGACTGTACAGTAAATATAAATGTGTGGTGGGTTATTGGCAAGAGCGTCCCACAGGACATGCACCATGATTTGCTGGATTACTGTTTCAAGTCTTTTATACTACATTTATAATGAGCATAGGTTTACAAACATGAGCCATCTATAATACATGCACCATGGTTTGCTGGGTTACAGCAATAAGCCTACCAAAATACAAATCCTATAAATATTGGGTGTTAGGCAAGAGCACACCCCAGTACATACACAATAAATGCTAGGTTACTGATTTGAGTCTCGCATGGTACATTCATAATGAGTACTGGCTTATTCCAAGGTTCATGCACCATGATACTGTTTGAGGTGTTTTTCTCCAGAGTATATCATAATGAGTTCTTAATAACAGACTTGAACCTGACACAGTATGTGCTCTATGAGTGATGGGTTAAGCGAATGAAACTTCCCACAGTAAATGCACCATGGGCCTTGCTTACCGTTTTGCATTGTCTCTCAAAGAACATTTAAAATGAGTGCTATGTAATTGACATGAGCTTCCCACAGTGAGTTCTGGGTTATAAGCATGTGTCTACCATAGGACAGTCGTCATAAATCCTTGATTATAGGCATGAGCCTACCACAGTACATCTATTGTAAGTGCTGGGTTATAAGCGTGTGCCTACCATAGGACATTTACCATGAACAGTGGATTATAGGGATGAGCCTTCCAAGTACATGAACCTTGTGTGCTGTGTTTCAGGCATGTGTCTCCAGAGTATGTGCACAGTGAGTTCCTGGTTACAGGCTCAGGCTTATGCAGCACATCCACCATGAGTGTCGGCTTACTGTTTTGAGCCTCACAATGTACATTCACAATGAGTGCTGAGTTACAGCATGAGCCTCCCTAGTATATGCACCATGAGTACTGTGTTTTAGGGGTGTGTCTTCAGAATACATGCACAATGTGTTCTCATTTACAGGCTTGGGCCCCTGAATAATGTGCATTCAGCGTGAGCCTCTCACAATAAACACATCATGAGTACTGACTAGCTGTTCTTAGTATCAACAATATGTTCACAATGAGTGATTGTTAATAGACATGAGCCTACCACTGTACGTGTACTATGAGAGCTGGCTTACTGTTTTCAGTCTAGAACACTACATTTGCAATGATTGCTGTAGTAAGAGCATGAGACTTCCACAATACATGCCCCATGAGTGCTCCATAGTTGCGTGTCTCCAGGAACATTCACAATCAGTGCTCGGTTATAGGCTTGAGCCTCAGAGTAAATTCACCATGAGTGATAGGAATACATTTGTCATCTTCCTGTAGTGCACCATGAGTGATGGCTCACTGCCGTGATCACAACGTAATACATGCACCATGAGTACTGGGTTATAGGCCTGAGCCTCCCACAGTACATGCACAATGAGTTCAGGTTTCCAGTCGTGAGCCTACCACACCATATGCACAATTAAAGTTGGGTTATAGGCATGAGCCCCCCACAATTTATGTACCATGAGCTCTGGCTCACTGCTTTTGGTAACATACAGTGAATTTGCAATGAATGCTGGGTTATAGGCATTAGCTTCCCACTGTACATGTACCATGAGTGCTTCATTTACAGGCACATGTCCAAAGAGACCACGCACCATGAGTACTGGGTTACAGGCATTGGTGGGCCTCAAACAGTACTGGTTTATAGTTTCAGGCTCTCACAGACCTTTCACAATAAGTCCTTGTTAATAGCCATTAGCCTACCAGAGTACAAGTACCATTAGTGCTAGGGTTACAAGGGTCATCCTCTCACAGTGCATGTACCATGAGTGCTGGCTTACAGACATGAGCCAATCATGGACCCTGTAACATGAATCCTGTGATGCAAACACTTAGAGTGCGTATACTTAGGAATCTCATGCCTATAACCCAGCGCCCATTGCTAATGTTTTCTGAAAGACTCAAAATAGTAAGCCAGTACTCTTTGCACACATAACTCTAGTAGGCTAATGACTGTAACCCATGCACTCTTGGTCCATGTAATTTGGGAGGAAGACACCCGTAATCCTAGCACTCATAGAGCACATACTGTGGTAGGCTCATGTCTAGGGCCCAGCACTCATTGTGAATGTACTACACAAGATTCAAAACAGTAAGCCAGTACTCTTTGTGAATTTGTAGTACTCTGTGTGGGATTCACACCTGTAACCAAGCATTCATGGTATATGTACTGTGGTGGACTTATGCCAATAACAAAGCATCTACTGTATATGTACTGTAGTGGGGTCATGGCTGTAACCCAGCACTCATGATGCATGTACTGTGAAAGGCCCATACACAAGATTCATGCTACAAATTCTATTGTGGGCTCAAGGCAGTAAGCCAGCACTCATGGTGATTATCCTATGGTAATATTACAAATATATTCATAGTACTCGTAGTGTATTGACAGTGTGAGTCTCAAGCCTGCAAACCTATGCAGCACTTTCTTTAGTGGGTAATATTCAAAACCGTAAGCCAACAATAATGGTACATATACTGTGGCAGGCTCGTGCCTATAAACCAGGATTCATGCTGGTTTGGTTGTCTCATAGCTGTAAGCCAACTCTCATAGTGCACATACTGCATGAGGATAACCCTAGCAAACATAGCACTCATGGTAAATGTACTCTCATAGGCTCAAGTCTATTAAGCATCACTCATTGTAAATGCATTGTGTGAGACTCCATAAAGAAAGCCAGCATCAACTGTGCATGTACTGGGTGAAGCTAAAGCCTGTAGTCCAGCACTCATTGTAAATATATTGTGTGAGACCCAAACCATGAGTCAGTACTCAAGTGCGTGTTCTTTGTGAAGCTCATGATTCTAACCCAGTAATCATTGTGAATGTACTATGAGGGGCTCAAAACAGTAAGCTGGCCCTCATAGTATGTATATTATGGGAAGCTCATGCTTAAAACCCAGAATCAATTGTTCATGTTCTATGGTGGTCTCATGGCTTAATCTAACACTCATTTTGATGTACTCTGGAGACACATGCCTATAAACTAATACTCATGGTACAGGTACTTTGGAATGCTCATTTCCGTAACACAGCATTCATTGTGAATGTACTGTACAATACTCTTTAAGCCAGCAAGAATGGTGAAAATATACTGTGGGAGGCTTATATCTATAACACAGCACTCACTGTGAATGTACTGTGTGAGTCTCAAAACAATAAGCCAGCACTCATGGTGCCTGTACTATGGAAGGCTCATGCCTATAACCCAGAAATTTGTTGTTAATGTACAGTGATAGATTATGAATTGTAAGCCAGAACTCAACAGTTCATGTACTATGTGAGGTTCCTGCCTATAACCCAGAACTCCTTATGTATATAACTGGAAGATAAAGGTCTGTAATGCAGTATTTATGGTGCATGTATAGATAGTGTGACTCTTATACCTATAACCTAATACTCATTGTTAATGTGCTTGGGAGACACAGGCCTGTAACAAAGCACACTCATGTGCTTGCATTTACTGTACAATGTTACTTTCTATAATCCAGCACCCACTGTGAATGTAGTGCTCTAGATTCAAAACTGTAAGCCCGCAATCACAGTGCACAAACTTTTGATGTGCATGCTGTTTATTTAAAACCCATGGTTTATGTACTGCCAGAGATTCACACAACTAACCCAGCACTTGTGGTGTATGTATTGTGGGAGGTTCATGTTTATAACTCAGCACTCATTGTGAGTATGTGCTACATGACTCAAAACATTGTCAGCATTAATGTGCTGTGAGAGGCTCAAGTCTATAACACATCATTCATGGTGTACATATTCTGGAAACACAAGCTTGTAACCCAATATATCTTTAATGTACTGTGAGAGACTCACATTATTAACACAGCACTCCTTGGGCTCATACTGTGAAAGGCTCAGGTTCATAACTCAGCACTCACTGTAAATGTACTGTGTAAGATTCAAAACAGCAAACCAGCACTCATGGTACAAATCATGTTTGAGGCGCATGCTTACAACCCAGTATTCAAGGAGTATGTATTGTGTAAGGCTCATTTCTATAATTCAGCACTCCTTGTGAATGAACTCAGGTGATGCATGTCTGTAATGGAGCACTCACGTGCTTGTGCTTACTGTGTGAGTCTCATGCCTAAATTCCTGTACTCATTGTGTAAATGTACAGTTTGGAATGTATATTCCAAAACACTCATGGTGTACATATTCTAGAGATGCACAAGAAGAACTCAGGACTTAGGATTTATGTACTGTAGGAGACACATATCGTTAACCCAGCAAACTTGTGTCAAAGTACAGTGCATGACTCAAACAGTACAACAGCATTCACGGTGCCTGTACCTTGAGAGGCTCATGCATTGATTGCAAATATACAGCACTAGATTATAAGCAGTAAACCAGAACTCATGGTACATGTACTGCTGGAGACTCATGCCTAGAACACATCATTCATGGTGCACATATTCTGTCGTTGCACACTTGTAACCCAGTACTCATGTTTTATGTACTCTGGGAGACTCACACCACCAACCCAGCCATTTATGTCCATGTACTATGCATGACCTAATACAGTAAGACAGCACTCATGATGCCTGATTGTGGGAGGTCATATCTATAACCCAGCATTCATCATGAATATACAGTGCTAGATTACAAGCAGTAAGTCAACACTCATGGCACATGTACTGTGGGATGCTCCTGTTTGTGGTGATATAATGTGTCTCCCAATATATTATGTACCCTAATCAACTTATCTGGGGATCAGAGAAAATAGAGCCAGCTACCAGATTAGACATAGAGGCCAGACAGTGGTGGCACACACGCCTTTAATCCTATCACTCAGGAGGCAGAGATCCATCTGCATCTCTGTAAATTCAAGGCCACACTGGGATCAGAGCCAGGCATAGTGGCACACACCTTTAATCCCAGCACTTGAGATCTCATGTCTTTGCTTGGGAAGGACACACACCTTTAATCCCAGGAAGTGATGGCAGGAAGCAGAAAGGTATATAAGGCATGAGAATCAGGAACTAGAGGCTTTTTAGCAGCAGCTCAACTGAGACCCTCAGGGGTGAGGACTCAGAGGCTTTCAGTCTGAGGATTCGTGAAAACAGGATCAGCAGAGGAGCTGGCGAGGTGAGGTTGGCTGTGGTTCCTTCTGTTTCTCTGATCTTTCAGTTTTCACCCCAATATCTGGCACTGGGTTTTTTATTAATAAGCTCTTTTAAGATTCATGTTACACCTGTTTATAACATAGCACTCATTGTGAATGTACTGTGTGTGACTCAAAACAGTTAGCCAGCATCCCTGCTGCATTTACTGCTGTTGGAGGCTCACACACTCATAGTACACTTACTCTGTAGTTACACACTTCAAATTCAGGATTCTTGGTTTATGTCTTATGGGATACTGATATCATTAACCCAATACTCACGGTGCATGTTCTGTGAGGAGCTCGTATTTATAACCCAGCACTAATTGTGAATGTACTCTGGGAGACTCACACCAAAAATCAAGCACTCATGGTATGTTTACTGTGGGAGTCTCACGCCTGTAACCGAGCACTCATGGAATGTGTTGAGTGAGACTCAAGCTTGTAACCTAGCATTCATGGTGCATATACTCTGAGGACTCTCATAACTAATGCAGCATTAATTGTGCATGTAATGTTGTAAGCTATTGCTGTTAGCTCATTATCAACATACTATGCAAGATTCCATACAGTAAGCCAGCACTCACAATGCATATAGTGTGGGAGGTTCATGTCTGTAACTCACCACTTATTGTGCATGTAAACTGGAGATGCACACCAATAATTCAGTACTCGTGGCGCCTAGACTATGGGAGGTTCATGCCTATAACCCAGCACTCATTGTGAATGTACTGTATAAGATTCAAAAGAGTAAGCCAGACAGTCCACACCAATTGAAAGAACAGGTGAGTGACATGCCTCCCTGCCAGCTGCCCCTCTCTCCAGAACCTTATCCCCAGGGCACATCCCTCGGCCCTCCCCCCACCTACCTTAGCACAGGCACTGCTGCTGGGACCTCCCCCCAACTGCAGTGGAATTCCACTGCTCTGGTGCAGTCCTCACCTGTCAACCCACCTGCCAGCTGGACTACCCTCACCCCTGGATTCTATTCCCCCAAGACCCACTCTGCCACCCAACCCCTCCAAACTCATCATCCTCCCAATGGCCAGCCCTTCCCCACAACTCAGGAAGACTCCAGAGGTCCAGGTATAGTCCTTACCAGTCAGAAGAACAGTGGAATGACCTGCCTGCTATGAGATGTCTTTCTGTATGCTCTGAATATGTGTTGCTCCAATTGGTTAATAAATAAAGCTGCATCAGCCTATGACAGGGCAGAATGGAGCCAGGCAGGAGATACAAGAGAGATAGAGAGGAGAAAGGCAGGGACAGGAGACATTGTGAGCTGCCACCAGGAGAAGCAAGATGTGAGAGAGCAGGTTACACCACAGTCACGTGGCAAAACATGGATTAATAGAAATAGGTTAATTTAAGATGAAAGAGCTAGCTAGCAAGAAGCCTGAGCCATAGGCCATACAATTTGTAATTAATATTAAGCCTCTGAGTGATTGTTTTATAAGTGACTGTGGGACCATGGATGGGAGAGATTTGTCTGTCCAGTGGGGTTGGATGAGACTGGAGAAACTGCCAGCTACAATTGGTGTCCACTGTCAGGCGTTGATCCACATAGACCTGAAATGCACACAAATGGAGCCAAGAGCAGCTTCCTAGTTCATGTCTCTCATAAGGGCCATGGTATAGACTCCTCGACATTCCAGCTTGAGCACAGCATGGCAGATTCCCACAGCAGTCCACAGAGGCATCTCCAAGTCGCTCAGTGCGGTGCTTGGTGGATTTAGCTTTTGCTAGTAGAGACAAAAAGAAAGTTTCTGGGCTACACGCTGCTTGATGGAGGCATAGACTCACTGCTTCCCAGAGTTGGCGGTGAGCATGGCTCCCAGAGCTGGTGGTAAATGTACCTCTGCCATGCTGAAAAGCCAAGAGAGATGGAGCCAGCAGCCAGGGATACCATTTTTGTCCTAACCACACCACTTAGCAGTTTAAAATCTCTCCTGGTCAAAAAATGATTACAGATATGTAATAGGACAGATTCAGATGGAAAAAAACTCTAAATGATTTACAATATATATAAAAATATATGTAGACTTGGGAGAGTAAATAGAAAGTATAGACAGTCATAAAAAAGAAATATATAATTTTAAAATAATAAAGTAAAATCCTTAGAAAGGGGAGTAAAGTAATATGAAGAAAATGAGCAACATAAGGATGGATAATTCACACAAAGTCTAGATTATGTATGTTATTATGTTGTCTTTAAAATTTTTGACTGCTATAAGACATTTGATTATAAAAGCTGCTGAATTAAACCTAACTACATATTTTAAAAAGCCTTGACTCCAAAACTTAAATCAAAAGATATGCCACTTGCGGGGAGAGGTTATCCTTTTATTTCCATAGGAAATGAGAGGCTGTGCATTCATGCTGTGTTAAGAAAAATCAGATTTGATAGAGGAAGACCCCCTGAAATCCTGACTACAGACAGAAAAACATAAACCTGGAAGAACTGCAAGACACATGATATATATTTTACCTGCTCAAATACATAACAAGAAATTATCTTTGACTGACTTGTGTACAGTGCACAGTCCGTACTTGTATGAATACAGGGATATATGTTACCTTTAAAAAGTTTATGTATTTTCAGGATGAGGGGACTAGACATCAACGAAAACAGATGCTCCAGATGATTCAGTATTTCAGAATGCCTCTGTTGCAGTTTCCTCTGAGTTCTGTATCCAAAAAGGCTTCAAGGCTGCTGGCTGAGATGATCCAGCTTCACAGTCCAGCTACTCCAGTCAGGACATGATCATAATCCTAAATTTTCTCAGGTTCCCCATAAGATTAACAGAGCCCCCAATCAGCAAGAAGTAGCCTAGAACACTATGCCCACATTCCCCTAAAATGGATTATGAATGTTTGTCTTTATTTAGGGGGTTGGTTACAAATTGTTATCGGTCATAGAAGAAGAAAGGGGTATATGATATAGAAATATATGATATAGAAATGATAGGATAAAAGGGTAGATTGTTGAATATACTTTAATCCAAAAACCAACTATTAATCTTATATATTTTACATTAGTATGTATTTTGGTTTATTGACACAAATTTAATTTTTTATACTGTATATATATTTCTACTCTTGTTTAAGGTATTATGTTTATGCAACTCATTTAAAATTATAATTAAAAAATTTAGAAAAGTTAGTCATCTATGATAATCAAACTTACAGTCATATTAGTTAAATTTTCTAGGTATACATAGATATATTTTAATTAGGTAGGTAATCTTCAAACACTTCAAAGACCTACAGAATATGGCATGTAAAATGTTTTAGAAACTTAGATTTTTTTCTGGACAATGAGACATGTCTGCTCCTGGCAGCACCAATTACTTCAAAGAAGATGATGAGCATCAAAGAAACTGATTATGCAGGTTGCTTTCTTTGTGGCAAAAGTTAGCCACTGGGTAAAAAAACTGCCCTTGCCTTGACTGCTTGACAGGATGCTATATAAACTGGATGTGCAGGACCCATAGGAAAGTGACCACTGAATTTTGTAAGGCAAGATGGTCCTTCAGGTTCCTGCTTTGTAGAGGAGACTGCCAGACATTCTGCAGGACACAGAGAGAAGCAACTGATGAACTTTGCCAATAGACAAGACAATCCTTCAAATTCCCTGCTTCACTAAAAAGTCTGCCAGAGACTCTAGGTCTATAGGCTGAAGATAGATGCTCCAATGTTGCAGAGGAACTTTAGGTGACTGTCCAGGCAACCAGATGTCTCTTGTCATTTCTAGCGTTTTGGAAGTTGCTTATAATGTACTTCCTGTTTACTTAGGTAATATATCCTTTTGGGGTCTTTGATGGAGTTGAAGACTACGTAGTTATTATTATAGTTTTCCTTGGTTACAATAAAAGGTAAACTAGATATGAGACTTTAGACTCACAAAAATAGGATAGATAATAGAATATTTTCTTTAATTTTGTCAAATACAAATAGACTAGATATTATAACTGTAATTCTTGATTGATAACTGTTTTGTTATATGCAATTTTACTATGTTAAAGTTAAAACCTTCCTTTTTGATTAGACAGAAAAGGGGAAGTGTGGGATGTCTTTCTACGTGCTGTGAATATGTGTTGCTCCAATTGGTTAGTAAATAGAGCTGCATTGGCCTATGACAGGGCAGAATTGAGCCAGGCAGGAGATATCAGAGAGATAGAGAGAGGAGAAAGGTGGAGTCAGGAGATGCTGCAAGCTGCCACCAGGAGAAGCAAGATGTGAGAGTACAGGTAACACCATAGCCACATGGCAAAACATAGATTAATAGAAATGGGTTAATTTAAGATGAAAGAGTTAGCTAGCAAGAAGCCTGAGCCATAGGCCATATAGTTTGTAATTAGTATCAAGCCTTTGAGTGATTATTTTATAAAAGGCTGCGGTACTGTGGGTGAGAGAGATTTGTCTGTACTGTGGAGCCAGGAAGGACTGGAGAAACTTCTGGCTACACCTGCCACCCAGCAGAGCTGCCCCACTCTCCAGACCCTGATTCCCAGAGGCAAATCTCATGCTTCTCCCATCTCAACTACTGCTGGGCCCTGTCTCCAATTCCAGTGGAATTCCACTGCTTTGGTGCAGTTCTCCCCAGTGGGGTGGCAGTGACCAACCTGCAGGCTGGACTGCCCTCACACCTGGATTCTATTCTGTATATACTCTGTGATGCTCAGGCCTTTTAGCCAATACTCATGGTTCATGCATTCAGAAATACATGCACAAGTCCTGACTCCCCATATAACTTAAGTTTGACTTTGGCAAGGAAAGGAAATCAGCATATTCAGGCTGATGCCTATACTCCGAAACTGCAATACTATGCATAATGGCCAAGATACGGTAAAAGTGGGGCGTCAATCAGCAGATAAGTCTAGGACAAGACACACATTGACATGTGGAAGCTAAAAATATGTTCAAATGTTTGCCTCAAACACACTGACATTAAAGTCAGGCATGGTAGAGTATGTCTATAATCCTAGCATTCAGGAAGCAGAGGCAGGAGATCACAAATTCAGGAGTGGCCTGTGGTACATAGCAAGATTTTGTTAGAGGAAGAAGAGAAAAAATAGTAAAAGAAAGAAGGGGTGAAGAGGAAATGGATATGAGGAAACTTATTAAAATGTAAGGGTAATAGGGAAGAAGGAAATTGGATAGAGTCCCCAAATAGTTAACTAGACCAATATACTTTTTCACTAAGTTACTCTTGTCTCCAGGCCCATATATATTAAAGAGTTTTTGTTGGTATATTTTTAAAATATTTTCTCTGCTAATAGGATATATTCAGATTCTGAGATAAAATTCTAAAGAAGGTTCTGCTTGGGTGTGAGCTTTAACTGATCACTGAGAATTAAGACACATACAGAATCTGCCCTTGACATACATCACTACTAAGGTCTGTGTGCTTGTATCTCCTCAAAATTTACCTAAAGAAATCGTAACCCCAAAGGTAGTATATAGGAGGTAAAGCCTTTGGGAGGATAGCAAGTCCTAAGGGTGAAGCTGCATGAATGGGGTGAATAAACTTAAAAAGAGGCCTCTGTTTAGTCTGCCATGTTGAAGACACAGACACAAGCCTCCATCTGCCAGGAGCAGGAGCTCTACAGACACTGAACTGCCAACACACTGGTCCTGGACTTCCCAGTCTATCTAACTGTGTGAAATAAACTTTGTGCTTACAAGTTTTCTAGTCTGTGGTACTTTCCTACAGCAACAATTAATGGGCTGAAGTCACTATTTCTCTAATAACTGCATCCAAGGACCCCAAGGACAGAAAGCTAGAAATGGAGTCTTGTTAGACTCTATGACCACCTGCAGGGTCAGCGTTTCCTATGCTCTGCAAGGTTTTAGTCCTGATTCCTAGTGATAGGGACTTCTGCCAGAGACGTGCCTACCACCTTCTAATCTGGACCATTTCTTGTCATAGAAGGGACCCACTGAAGTATCTGTGGACACAAGAGACTCACTAAAGCATCTCTAGATTCTGAACACGGAAGAAAACATGTCATGTTTATGTCCTGGGTATAGTGTACCTTGCTTAATACGAGCAACAGTTCTGTTTATTTTCTTACAACCTGATTTCATTTTCTTTATGGACAAATAAAACTCAAATATACCATGCTATTTTCCTGACCCATTCACCTGCTAGCAGAGGTGCTTATTCTCATGGAGCTGTGGTATAGTCTGTGCTTCCAAATCACATTTCCTACAACTCAAAATAACAAAGGATTCCTAAGATGAATTTATTTTTTATTTCATTTTACTTACTTTTGTTTGTTTTTTTTGAGACAAGGTTTCTCTGTGTAGCTTTGGAACCTGTCCTAGAACTTGTTATATAAACCAGGCTGTCCTCAAACTCACAGAGATCCACCTGCCTCTGCCCCCCCCCAGTGCTGGGATTAAAGGCGTGCGCCACCACTGCCCAACCCTAAGATGAATTTTAATAAGCTTAGACACCAACTATAGCGCCTCTAAAAGGATCCTCCTAAGGCCAAAGATGTAAACCTAAAGATCCTGGTAAAAAGGGATCATTACCAGTTTGCGGGTTGGAGAACAATAGAGAGGGGGATAGCAGAATACAAATGATCTGATCATGGAAATGAGAAAAACAGAGGATTTTTCAGGAGGGGAAATGGAGATAAAAACAAGAAAGAAACAGGAGGGGAAAATAACAGTAAGGATGTACGAAAAAGCCGTAAGGCATTATACTATTAACTATCTACCTAAAAATTATACAATACATGTAAGTCTGTGTGTGTATAAATATACATATATAGTTTAAGTGAAATTCTCTCATCTGGGTTGACAATACTTCCTCCAAGAGCCAAAAACCATCTAACAAAAAACCCAACACCAGGCACGAGAGCCCTCCTTTGAGTTGTCAGGGCTGTCCAAGAGACTCCCCAAAACACTACAAGCTCTTTCTATTGCCCATGATTGCTTCCTAGAGATGGAAGATAAGTCCCTATTGCTGGTATACGGTCTCACCAACATGACTGCCTAAACACAGACTGAACAAGGACAAAAGCCATACACAGGCTAGCAGGGACAAGGCAAAGCCCAAGAGGCTTCAACCTTTTATAAAGAACTACAGGCAACTGAGAAATCCTGATAGTAGGAGAAATAGTCTTCCCCAGGGAAGAGCACACCAACTGGTTATCCAATTCCAAATGCCAGCCCTAAAAATATACATACAAGTAAGATTATACAGACTGAGCAGGTTCTATTTAGGAATGCACATGTTTGTACATATACACACATGCATGTATCAATGAAAAAGAGACCATGAATTTGAAATAGAGCAAGGAGAGATATATGGGAGGGTTTGGAGGGAAGGAATGAATGGAGAAAATGGTATAAACATACTCTAATCTCAAAATAAGAGAAAAAAAAGATACTGGTTTCTGAACTAATGTGGGAGTCTGTTTTCAGGTTCCTCGTGGCTTTACCCAGCAGGTCTCCGTGGAGAGGATGATTGGACCACGGGCCTGAGTGCAGGTGTCTGAGATGCTCTGCACTTGACTGTGCTGGGGGTAGGTCTTTTGTTCCACCCCCTTGGCGTTTCTATAAATACCTTAGGGCAGAGATAGTCAGGGCCCAGTGGAATAGGTTCCAGGCCCTCTCGAAGCTATTCTTTATTTTCTATCTGTTTATCTCCACATTCTAAATCCTTCTATCTAATATTTCCTGCTGCTCTCACTCAAGAAAACTCTGAGGAACTGTGGGGTTGGTGGGTAAACGCCCCACAAAAAAGAAAGAAAGAGAAAGAAAGAAAGAAAGAAAGAAAGAAAGGAGGGAGGGAGGGAGGG